>UCOJ01000155.1:0-174125 GCA_900474305.1 Cecidostiba fungosa | reverse complement strand
GGTTATATACGCTTGCGAATACTAGCTTTGATAGACGAATGAAGCTCTCTCTGCGCCGTTAATTAAAAGCAGCAGCAGCAGCGACGCAGTGATTGACGTTATTACAGTGAAAATGTTCGTTTGAAATGCGCGGATTATGAGCCGGGCGGATTAATTACACACACGAAGGTATGTATCGGTACAACGACGAGGACTGATGAATTTTCCCATTTCCGCGCGTCCGACCGTGCTCGACTGTTACTACTTGCTGCTGCTTACGCGCTCTATACTATGCTGTTTTTGTTTCTCCCGCGCGCGAAACACATTCTCACACCTGATGACTAATAAGCAAGAGCTTCTGCGTATATAGCAATTAGTTCGTTTGAAGCTTTATATATACCTTTTACAAAAATAAATCCGAGGAGGAGGCTTGAGTTCAACCCCCACAGCAGCTAAGAGCAGCAAGTACCAACGGGCTTGAATCCGACAATCCCTATATGACAAGTGCCCTCGGGGCATTCTTGCAGTAACAACGTCGTGGTGGTCGTTCACCTATCCCCTATACCTGTGTGTGTATTCTCGCGCCTTAGCTTCCCCTCGACGCTCGGCGGTGGCTATTTCAAGCGCGCCTCCCCGGATCCTTGATTGCGCGGTATAGACGCATCGGTACCCGCGTATTTATAGAAACTGCGATATGCCTACTGTTGTGGTTATCTTGCGGATCGTGAGCTGCGGGTCTTTTGATGATGCTTGGCGATTTTTTTCTCTATATACACTCTTTTGTTATATTATATAAGGGGGAGAGTTACTCGAAAGTGAAGTTGATAACGAGGTCGAGTTTGCTTTGCGACACGTGTCGGCTTTTTGATGACGCTTATATTATGGCTTAATAATCGTTTCATTCGAAAGCAGTGGGGGTATATATGCAATTACGTAGCCGACGGTTCAAAAAACTTTTCCCGCTTTGCGTATATGTGCGCCGGCCGCGCGCGGGGTTATTTTTAGAACGCACACGAGGTAAAAATAGAACGAGACACGTAATTCGCAGTCGATCCGCGTCTATTTTTACTTCAAAGACTCTGCGATTAGCAGCCGTCTATAGAATACTATGTATGTAATAAGAAGTGCGATTTTGTTCACTCGCTTCAGTGACTGATTATTCCGAGATTAATCAATCGACGATGTTCTCGAGAAAACGGTCAACTCGAAAACAAAATCGACTTGCCATTCATCGTTTCGAAAAAAGAAAACCGTCCACTCGTATAGTGTCTAGCCACAAGTGTAAGTATATATACCCGCGATGGTATAGCTATTAAAGTCGCGCACTCTCCGGTCGTCTATATATATACTCACACACACCCCAGTCGCACTTATAAGTTACGCACGTAGGTGCCCTAGGTGCACTCGCGGTCCGCGCGTTGGAGGTCAGTATCCGCAGTACTGCCGAGCAATAGACTCGGCATCACACCGTGCGCGCGATTTTCCCGTTATTGACCGTAGTTTATATTACTTGCGCCGCCTACTACTCGTTTATACGCCCGTCAGTGTCACTGTCGTCATTCTTTTTCTTTTTCTTCTTCTTCTTCTCTGCAGCTTCTTTCGTCTTCTTCTTATTTTTGCTTTTACTATACACTGCAGAGGTGCGCTTGTTTGGGTTATATGGCCGGTCGACTTTGTTTTGGTTGCGTAAGTAAGCGCGAAACTGTATAGTGACTGATTGATGGCTGTTGGGGTGTTGCATTGCTGATGGAGGAGCTTTCTTGGCTTTATTAGAATTATTTTCAAGAAGGGATTTTTCTTTTTAAACTGCTCGTTGTATACTGTGAATGTATAGCTTTTTTGGAGATTTGAGAAAAGAAATGAGTATTACGATAAAGTTGCTCGCGTGACGCACGGCATAACCTAAAATTGGTTTTAGGTTAAATTTCTAGGAATTTCAGTTTGAAACGCGTTTTGCGCAATTTTACGTGTCATATTTTTTGGAACATGGATTCAAAGTAGGTTAATTTTGGATGAAAAATATCTCATTAAAATACTGAACTTTGCAAAATATTCATTTATACTTCTAATGCGATTCAGTAAAAGCGGATAATGCGGCGATGTCGCATTAACATGCTGACGTGTTATTTATGATGACTAATTCGTTCATCATAATTTAAACGTAACAAAGTAACGGCGCAGAAGTTATGAATTATTAGCTGTTTCAGTGTATGCTACCGGCGCAGATTTTACACGCGGTTTAGTATAAGCCGAAAGAGCCAAAAGGGAGTTTGTAAATTATCGGGTTGTTTGATTAAATTATCGAACACTCGAATAATTTAGTTCGCTTCTATTTTCATATATACTTTTAATAAAGAAACTTATGGTATACACTTGCAAACAACCGGCGTAAAGTCAGCTAGTAGTTATTAGCCGCTGCAGAAATTGCGAAAATGAGGAAAAGATATAAACTGACACAGTTTGGAAAGAAGAAATATATATATATATATATTTCAAAATTTATTCAGCCGAAAAACTTGCTAAGCAAATAAGTGGGTTTGTTGTACTTTCAGCCGAGTTGATTCTCAGTAGTATAGCTGTGACTATTGGGGTCACTAGAATGCCCTGTCCTTCTGACTATATTTGCTCTTTCAACTTTGAATTTGTAAATGCCATATTATACATTAGTTTTATATGTACACCTAATTATATAATGTAGTTTTTGTAATTTTTTTTTTTAAACAGACACATTTCTTTTCGGTTTATATTTTCTGATAGCCTACAACCTAAATTCAAAAAACTTTCTGCACATCTGTCTTTTATATGCGAAGCACGTTCGATAAAATGTATTGGTATCTATGACTCGGAACCGTTACCGTATACATATTTGCAAACTTTTACATACAATGTAATCTTTGTATTTTGTAACAATTAATACGTCGTGACATAGAAAAAACAGAAAAATGCGAACGACGGTTTTTCCATTTGCTCAATGATTCAGCAAAAATAAGCAAGAAAACGAAACCCAACACGAAAGGTCGAAGCGAAGACACGTCCATTTCTGCCCGAAACTTTATATTCCCGAGTCACATTTCTTCAATAGTAAAAAAAACTGAAATCGACTCTGTTATGTTCCAACTTATTTTATTTTAGCGTTGAACGAATTAAAAAAAAACCTCCATTCAATGCAACACCTCAAAACCAAAAGTGCGCAAACCTCTCCCCAGGTCATTCACTACCAACAATGCAAAATCCTAGTCAAACCTAACTAAAATACAAAAATAAAAAAAAAACACCACGACAACGAGATGCTACTGCTGCGCAGTCTGGGCGCGGATTTCGCCGCCTACGTGGAGCTACGAGTGCGTCGCCGTCCTCTCGTCAGGTAAACAGCCTCCCACAAAGCTCCCTCGCTTTATTTTTCCTCCCCTCAGACTCGGAATTCGCGCACGCACTCTTCCCCGGCTGCATTATTCATGTCACGCGGAGAACAGTCGCGAGACGCGCGTATACGCACGGGAGATCGGCAGACTACTGTACACGGGATGGATTTTTTTCTTCTATTTCTTTCTAGTGTTTGTTTTTAAAAATTACTTGGCATTTTTTGAGAATTTCGGAGAGGAGATAGGAAAGGATCCGCGGGATACATCATCATTGCCGTCATTTGAGGAATGAAACGGCAAATCATTCCTGATTTCGCGACCTATTTCGCAAACTATGATTGACGAACGGGTAATAAGCATTGATTCCTGCTCCATTTCTCGAATGATTCGCGAGCGTGATGGCAAATTGTGCCTGGAAAATCGGCTTGCCAAAGATTGGAAAACAGTTAGGAATTTCGGCTGTTTCAACTTTTGTGTGTAGCATAAATCGTGGAGAAATAATTTGTGGATCAATCGGTGCATTCAAAGTTATATATCTAAATATAAAACTCACGTATCTATCTAGAAGAAGCATAAATATTTGTGGAGAAAGCGCAGTTATCGTTGCATCAATCTTTTATGCAAATTTTACGATGCTGGAACAATGAACAGCCTGCAGTGGTATTATTAAAATCGGATTTCAGTTGAATCTAATAGCAATTTTCGGTAATTCAAATCTGACGCAACTGATGATAATAATTTCCCACCGAATACATCAGTGGCACACTAATTGAATTGAACCCATCCTTGTCATATATCACTATAGCATCGATCCACAACGAAATCTTTCGTTGTATAAATAAATCACAAGACATGACACCGCAGTGTCGCCAAAAAGTTATATCCTTGAGTAAACAAAAAACTTTAATTGCTTTGTAAAATCGAAGTAGCCGGCTGGTAGTCCCTCGCAACGCCGCAGCGGCGTCGCTTATGTAATAAACGAAATGTACAAGCGGCTGTCGACTAGTTTGCATTTTTTTTTTTTTTTTCGAGTCGAGCTTTCGCGCGGGAAAAGCCCATTTAAACGCAAATCCAAGGCAAGAGAGAGAGAGAGAGGGAAATAACCAGTCACTGCCAAAAGGAAAACATGATAAAAAGGAGCGCGAGAGTCGAGAGAGGGATTAAGCTTATATTGGTGATGCAACGAATTTCACCACTTCAAAGGGCCGCTTTTTTGACTCAAGCGCGCAAAGGGATGAAAAATTTAAATATGTGATCGTGACGCAGATCGTGTCAAGATTAATTTTGATTGAAAATGACGAAATATACACCACTCCGCGATAAAGCCGACGATAAAGGGTAATACACAATTCAACGCGAAGTGTAGTATAACAGAAAGTCGTATCTTTTGCGAGAATCAGTAGTAAAGCGTCAAGCAATAGTCAGGCAACCTTCGACCCGGTGCTAATAGCATTTTCTTACGACTGTTATCACCTCCCCATCGTTATTCTTTGCATTAGCGAGTATAACGATCGTCGTAAAGTACTACAATTCCCTAAGCAAACGTTATCAGCATAGAAAATTCCATCAACACATACACACACAGACAAGTATATCGCGCGTCATACCTATATTCGAGTATACTCGAAATCATCTCCTCAACTCAAAGTGTACACCCACGATCCTCCACATTCCAGACACCTCGTGCGTAGCTGTAGCCACGTGTTCTGGTCATTTTCAACACGTCCTTCCCTTGTATAGTCAGCGCAGTCTATAGTATCCTCGCACTTGCCTCTTACGAGCACCGTTACTTCACACGACGTGTTATCGTCGCACATCACATTCCTCATGTTTGAACCCGATACGAGGTTGTCCGCAGCGATGCGGCGCGCCGCGAACTCCGCGCGAGACTGACTCGACCGGCGACGGCTTTTCTCGTTGCCACTGGCTACGAGAGTCGAGTGCGCGCGACCAGCCACCCCTACTACCGTCACTGTATACTCACCTGCTCGAGTGGAGAGTATATGTATATGGGGGTAGATGACGACAACTTTTTTTTCCTTTTTTTTTGCAGTCGTGCGTGGGTTTTTCCTTGAATGGCGGGTTTTTTCAGATTTTTATTTGTGTCGCCGGGTGATATGAGCTTCTCTGCGGGAAGGGAGACTGATTGATTGGAAGTGGTTGTGGAGATTACTTCATAATGTTTTAAAACTTCAATAATCCCGAGCTGCCTGTTTTTTTTTCTCTTCGGGCGACGCAAACGAAATAAAATTGTGTGCAGTCGTGTATAGATCGAATGAATTTCTGATTAAGTGGAAACCCGTTTTACAAAGTTCGCCCTTTCATCGGGGCTCGTTTAAAAATGCTTCGAATGTTCAAAGCCTATAGGCTGGTCTATACCAGAACCTGTATACGTTGTCGGCAAACATTGTAAAGTCGCTTTTGTACTATAGGCAATCAATTAAATATGAGTGACTGCTTAATTCCTCGCAAACTCATTAATCGACAATAGATCGTTAACCGCGAGTCTCCGAATTGACTTTGTCAATCCGCTCGCGAAAAAGTTGGAATTTCAGCTTTTATGTGTATACGAGTGTTTTTACCTTTTGTGTTTTATTTTCAATTCTCTTGTACTATATTTCCAAGTTTTTTCCCCTGCTCAAACCATATAACGAATATACCTACATCGATTTTACTTATATTCAATTTTGCGGTGTATACGTGTCCAAATAAAAAGCTAAAATAATTTAACGCTTTTGTTTTCCAAATAAATTTTCCATAGCGAATGGAATATGAAAAATTCTTTCTTCTAACCCAGCACTCGATATACACGTAAAATCAATTCCTAAAAGAACGACGAAATTTTTAACAACCGCCACTCGAAATCTCGCAGCCCCAAAAACTCCCGCAAATCACCACAGACTTTTTCGAGCACCTACTCCCACGAAACACAAAAAAAAAGAATTCCACTTAACCCGCGAAATTCCGTATACACACACACCGGAAAGGATGTATCGATTCCTCGACGACGGCGACTCTCACGCACACGTGCGGCAACGGAGTTTCGTCTCTCTCTCTCTCGGCGGCTGTTGCGTGATGTGCGTTGCTCGCGGAAACTGCTTGGATTTTCAAATATCCCGTAATTTACGCGCGGCCGTCGTCCTCTGCATTTATGTTTGCGATATCAGCTTATATATATACTCTACGGGGTTATATGTAAGGAGGACTTTGATGAATATTTCAAGCCGGAATTTCGCGAAACGTTGAGGACAGCTGGTGCCGAGGAATTTTTGTTTCTTTAATATCGATGCGGATTAATGTCCCGGTTTTATATCGTGCTTTGTTGGCTTCCATTTTTTGTTCGATCGCTCTGAGAAGTATAATGTAAAATACTAGCGAATTTGTAATAAATTCATTCAGCTCATTTGAAATTTAAAAAAACCTGACTTCGATAACTGAAATATACAATTTCACCTCTCTCACATGCATACGTATACGAAATATTTCAAACTTCTCGCCATTACCCTCTTTTTTCAACAATTTTTTTTCAGCATCGACGACTACCATCATCGAGTAGTTCCACCGTATATAATGCATACCGTGAAAAAATAGTACGACAGTCTCGTCGTTACGAGCGTATATTTTTAAATTAGGAACACTCAGCTCTCGGTGCACGAAAGATATGAGAATAATTTTTTTAATAAATGCCGTGACGTATTCAAGCTTTTTTTTGAGCATCGTATTGTTCGCCTCGTCGCCGCGAGTTTATTGTATGAGAATTCTTGCGCGAGTGGATGAGAGCACTACTATAAGTCCTCGCTATATTTATAAAATATGTCAACAACTTTCTTTCTCTTCTTCATTATTACCATAGAAATATACGGCATACAGAGTTGAGCTACACGCGATCGTGATGCAAGCTTTTTGTTTATTTATTTTTTATTCGTTATACTTACTAGGATTTTCGCTTATATAAGCGCAATCACTCTACATTCGAATAACGAATGTCTCTTCTAAACAAACAACAGTTGCGCACAACAATCGCACTTTCCAGAAGCAGGCGGCAACGCGCACCACTTCCTCGCCGATTCACTTTCAACAACTTTAAACTCGCAGCAGCGAACCGCCTGCAACTTTACACTGCATTATTACTCGCAGAGGCAAACATAGCAACATTATATACTGCAAAAATGTCGCCACAGAGGTGCTTTGTGTTATATGCGCCTCTCGGAGCTTCATTAATTGCTTCTCGAAAGTATGTGTCGTTAACCGATCGCACACATAAGGTATATAGAGTCTCGAGACGACTACGTCAACGGGATCGATTTTTCGGCGAGCCGATCGATACAGGCGCGAGAAACTAGTAGCCGCAGGGGTCGACTAGGGGCTACATACTTATGAGGTAACGCTAAAGGTCGACTAGCTTTGCGACGAATTTGCGCAGCTGGCTATAATTGAAAACTCCAGCGCTTTTGGGGAATATATGTTTCATCTGGAGACTACAACAGGATGAACTTTATAGCTAGTGTTATATATAGGATTTTGTTTATACCTGAAGCTCTAGAAATTTGATTGAATCCGGGATGCTCTATATGACGCGGAGTTTGCTGGATAACTCTAATGGTTTCGGTGCGTTCGAAAATTGTAGTTTTCGACGAAATTACTTTTTGCTTCTATGAATTGAATCGTTCTAAAATATTTGCTTGATTCTCGTTTCCAAACTTTCATAGACATAACGGTTTTTTTTCTAAAGTTATATTCGAGATACTTTAATTTGAAAAATTCAGGTTCGACGATTTGGAGGACTGCTCGATTTCAAGAAAAGAAAACAATTGTCCAAGCTTTAGTGAATTAGCCTCTCTAAATTGAAAATCCTAGCTTTAAAAAACAAGGTCGACTATATGTTTCCCGTAAAATAAGCAGAGCTTGCGATCGAAATTCTCGTGATTCTTAGCTCACGTACACGCGGAAACGACTAATAGCCGGGTCGTCTTTCAGCTCGCGAAATTATTCATTGCTTCACAAGCTCCATTTTCGTTAATTGAATGATCGTGTTCCAGGACGCGTCTTTTTTCCGTTCTAGAATATTAGCTATTGTACATCAGGTTCCAGGAAAATTTTGCAGGGCAAGCCGTGTATGTGAGCATTATTAGACTTTACCTACAGTTTTTAGTTATTTTTGGAAATAAACTTTTCATAAATTTTGCTGCCAAACGCAAGTTCTCGGAACGACATATCGTCGTATAATATTATAAACACGAAACATATACATGTTATTTCGCGTCTCTTTTGTTTGACGTTCCAGGTATTTCGGCAGCACCGCGCAATATGAATTTCGAACTTTCGAGCGCGCGAGAGTGTAATGATAAAGCCTCGGATAAAGCAGAGCATGTAACAGAGAGGAATGTAGATCGTGGAAAAATGGATGTTGCAAAGTTAAATTAGCCAGGAATCCTATTGTTTTTCGCAGCGCTGCACACATGCATTATTATATTTTACCCCGTACGCTTAATTATAACCAAATGTTTGTTACATCAAATATTCAAACATAATTAAAATATATAACAAAAAGAACTAAAACTTTCATAAAAAAAATCTTTCCACACCTCTCGAGTGTGTCTACACTCTCTCGCCCTTCGGAATCCATAACATCACGTAACATACGCGCTGCTGCGGCATCAGGAATCGTTCGCTCTTGTCAGCCGCCAGTCTCATTACGGGATTTCCCTTGTTTCCCGCTCCAGCATCAGCAGAGATATATATCGAAGCCGCCGCCGTCGCTCTGTCGATTCGAATTCGCGCGAGACGCGTCGGCATTTCCATCGACGCTCCCCTGACGCCTATGTGACGCGACTTTTCTTGCATATGCAATGCTACCGCGGCTGCAGAGACAAAGAAGCGTTGCGGGAATTCGATTCTCGAATTTTTGAGCGACCGAGCTTCCAAAGACCTCCGGCAGAGCAGGAGATGAATAATTCCTTTTTGCTATTATTTTCTATCCCATATATGGAGGATACTGTTGTGGGTTTTCCCCGTCGCTTATATATATGGCGTCAGAGGCTTTTGTTATAGCGTGTATAATATGATGAAAGTTTCGGCTTTCGCTTTTTACTCTCCGGCGCGTGGGAGAGTAGATAAATTGAGTTTAGCAAGACGCCAATTGGTTTAGACCCTCCGTAACGAGCTTTTACATATATAGGTATAGAGAAAAATCGAATTTCGCTGACCGGATTTGCCGTTAAAAGAAACATCCGCGTGATTCTCAATCGCGTCACAGGCTTCGAACGAAATTAGCCGACCATACATCCGAACAATGAACTCCTCAGCCGAGCGAACTTTTTTTCTATGGTATATACATTTGAAGGAGCTTCGGGGGAAAAAAGTGTAGGCGATGATTGTCATATTCGGGGAACGACGCTGCAGGTGTATGAAGGCGGCTTTTGTTCAGTGTAGCTTTGACACAATGACTGATCTCGTTGGTCCACGACGGTTTTTTTTTTTCGTCTCTCCATTGTCTAGTGCTTGTTTGTTTTATCCCTTTTTTGGCTTGGACGTGTATTACGAGACAATTAATAAAATTATTTATTAATCTATGCGCGCGGCATAGGATTTATTTTAATAAGCGTATATAATTGTAATTTATTAGCGTTTGGCAATTTTCCAACGTTATTCCATACAGTTATACCGAGGCAGTATAGAGTTCTGAAGTTACAACGCGGTTTCATATTATATACACTCGGCGTCTGAAGCGGAAATATTCAGTATAATAATTGTAGGTAGTATTAGGTATATATTAAAACACGAATTTCAGTAAATTAATTATCTCCTTTAAACGGCGCGCAATGATGTTCGCAAGCTCTCTTTTCGAAATAATCGCACTTGGAATATTTACCCATTACAATGAAATTTGATAAATGCTAATTGGCAATCAAGCGTTATTGATGGTATATTTAAGATTCCATTTTATTAGCGCTGTATATCGAGTGTATAACGTTAATTAAATTCGTACAAGCCCATTCCAATTGTTATCAAATTAAAGCAATTTCACAAACTCAGGCAGGCGCGGTGTCATCGAACCTTCAAACCTTATATTGTATTTATAGACTATACGTTTACGAATATATGCTGCAGTAATACTCATCACATGACACAACAAAGTCTATTTACAACCAAGCCGATATATAAACGCTCGCAAGCTCAAAGGCGACAGGCAGCAAAAGCAAATCGCATAATTAGAAAGCTTATTAGATAGACTCTATTATATGTATATACATACATCGGCCCCAAGAGAAGCAAGTAGACCACCGCATCTCGGAGAGGGCGTCAAAGCAGCTTATACGTCGTCACCCTCTATTTTTAGCGCATAATTTCGCCGGCCGATCCTGCGAGGCGATATCGAGCGTCCTCGCCGGCTCGTATACACATCAGGTGTGTCTATATATATTATACATATATACGCTATAGCGCGTCATTTGCTCGCGGCAAACGCGGCAAACGCGGCAAGGTAACCTGGATATTCGCGAGCGCGCACGCGAGTAGACATCAGCCAGGACTCGACTTTCGTTTTCGCGCTTTTTTTTCTCTCTCACCGATCGAAGTTTTTTTTTCGAGATGTGGGATCGTCGATGTGTTGATTGGATTGTTTATGTCGCGTCTCAGGGGTATTTTGTTCGTTGGGGGAGGTGGTTTTACACAAGGATTTTAATTAGGTTATCGCGAGCGTAGGAATACGAGTATAATTGAATTTATGGTGTTTTATGTGGATTAGATTTTTTTCGTGGCGGTAATTGTTGTTTACAAGACGTCGTCGCATTTGCAGGTATAAATCGATGAAGACATGTATCTAATAAATAATGTATAGGTATAACAAGTTGTCCGGTAGTCGGGATGGGAAAAGTTTTATTATAATAGATACTATAGTCCATTTATAGACTACAGTACATTAAATATTTAGCTTTTTTTCTCAAAACTCACCCGAAAATAACCGCTATAACAATACTGAGCCGCTATAATAACTTTCCTAGAATAATTCTATAAATAAATATCGACTATACATTGCGCGAAATACTTCCCACCACATCTACGCACGTGTCGATTTCAATGACACATTGTTATCTATAGTTACTTCAACCAACATTGTAGAAAAACATGCATCACGATAATTACATATGAATCGTAACAAAATAACAGTCTGCCAGCATAAGTAGAAATGAAAAAAAAAAAACAACGAGACGACTATCTCACGCAACAGGATGAGCGGCGTCTGACTAAACACGATCTATTCCACTTGTGGGTTCGCAGGTTCGCGAGAATGGTGGGTAGCGTGCCTAGCGGCTGGATGAGACGGGTCCTCCTGTTCCTCGTCCTGGTCACCGGAGTCCTCCTTATCGCCATGTTTGCTCACGCGCCGCCGCTGGCATCACTTCAGCCTTTCACTGCACGCAGGTAAGACACTCTATACTATGTTTTTAGCCTCGTCTTCGGTGGTTTGTTATAAAAATAATTTAAGAAAACGTTGTCTTCTTTCTTTTTGAAATTGTACTTAAGCGACAATCGGGGTAGATTTCATGAAAATTCTGAACCTCCGCAGTGAATAAAAATCAATTCACGCTCATAAACATAAATCAATCAGCTTCTCGCTCGCGGGGTATCGTAAAATCGACACCAGCACACAGAGGTTAAAAAGAAAATAAAATCCCGGCTTCTGTTTGCGAAGCTATTAATTCCCTCCTATATAACCCCTCTGTCCTTCTTCATCTTCCCATCGTGAAAAGAATGAGCTAGAAAAAAAACACAGACAGTTTGCTGCCGTAGTTTGAAGGAGCTGCGTCGAAGTATGGTCACCCTGGTAGTCGCCAACGAGGAAGTCATCACCGAGAGTCCTCGCAATCGACTTTACGAACGCCTGGAGGATGTACCTCATGCCATTAGGTAAAGAGTGATAGAGAGACGCTGCAGTGAAAAGAAAAGCAATAATAGGGGTAATGATGGCTTATAATAGCGGGTTCGGATGTGTGTGTGTGGTCGTGCCTAGGCTACTGTCCCCGAGATTTTGCGCAGCTAGATCTATCTATCTGTATTTGCCGAGAGTGTGTGTGTGTGGTGTTGGTGCGTATATAGCGAGTTTATACACAGAATCTCCATTAGAAGGAGAGTATAATTTTTGGTTTTTGGGCTATGGATTCTGTAGTTGTTTTTGCGCTTTTTTCACTATATAATACAGCTCGTTTTTTATCACGTATTTTTTCGACCAAGCATTTTTCATTTTTCATACAAAAATTTTTGAATTCTCCTGGTCGACTGAACGAGGATCCTTATACACGTCGATCGGTGCTAATCGCCGAAAATAGAGGACGCATATATAATATCGCATGCGGCAGGGCGTATTTAATCATGCGACGTATTAATTCTGCAGCCATGCAGCAGCGAAAGCTCTGTGGAAATCCACTTGTAGAGACGTATAGACATCCATCCGTTGTATTATATATGTATAGTAGATTGACGGAGCCCCTGTTCGAGTTATCCATATCTCTCTCGACGTAGTCGCGTTTGCGAACATCTTTATCCATCAGGGGATATGTCTCTCTGGGTATAAAAAGATTTGCGACACTGTAATACCTTGATCGCCTAGTATACGAGTATAATATACGTGTTAGACCATCGTATTCATCGCTGCAAATGGGTTTTGAGGTACAAGTGTAATAATTGTAATTGTAGATTGAGCTCCTGTATGTATGAGCAGATCATTATATTAAGTGTTTGTAGGATTTAATGAGTAAAAAAATCAATTTTTTTAATTCACTTACGAGTACATGTAATAAGACAACACGTTACACGTAAGCGTAGAAAATATTCAACTACGATTGTATATCACCGCTGTACACGCGAAAATTAACATTGTACACGAAAGGCATGTAATGACAATAATTGTACCTCCCAAACACTTTGAATTTTAGAACACGCACACACCAAGAGCAACGACCAGACCTACAATATCATACAGAGAACTCTAACTGTGTACTTTGTCCGCAGTTTATTTTAAAATTAAGAAGCGCGAACTAAACGTAGAATTCACTGCGAAAGATATTTCTTTCTAGAATAACTTGATGAAATTTCAATTGAAATAAACGCGGATCACTGTCTGCTTTTATGTACTTTAGAATTAAATTTTCCCTTTAAACGTTTTTGTACGCTCGATACAATGGGGCTGCAGGTTTCATTCATTTCTTCGCGGATAACAGACTTCGACGTTTTTCCTCTTCTCATAAAAATTGTAAAACCTTTCCAAACTGAAAAACGTGCGCTTCACGAAAAAAGTTCAATAAAACTGCTATCCCATGAAGAAGCTATCAGCTTCTCCTTTAAACTCCATTTCAACTTAGCAGAATGTCTCACGAATTTTCCATACATTAAACAAACCATGATGTTCCTTCCTAACAACAACAACAATTACACATCATCCAAAACCCAATCCCACATAGCCTCGAATAAAAAAAAAACTTTATCTCGTCACAGGACGTTCCAGAGTCCCTGGTCATGGGCGTGCGTGGCTGGAAGATGCGAGCGACGCTCGGTTCGCAGCTCTCGCATCTCCCTGGCGACCTGCACAGCCATGTGCGGCGGCAACTCGAGGCTCCTCTGGCCGAAACCATCGGGAAGAGTGGACCTTGGTACCGACCACCTCGTCTTTCACTGGCAACAGGTCGAGCTGTCCACCGTAAACACCAGCAATCAGGAAGTCAGGGATCTTTTGGAACAAGCCAAGGATGTCTTCATGGGTACGTGGGAATAAAAGTAGTTGTTATACTATTTATCCAGGTACTAATTTCATTGGTATTTACAGGAAATCTGAGGAGTCTGGTACGAGCGCCAAACGCCAAGAGCCGCTCGGCAGTCGACAGTTTTGTGATCTACCTAAGTGCCGGCGCAGCTCAGGATGCGCGACTAACCCTGGACACCGACGAGTCCTATCACCTGCAAGTACTTACCAAGGGCAAACACCTCGAGGTACGAATATTCCTGTAATCCAAACTCACTGTGATTCTGTACACAATTGATTAATCGTCGTTTGTGATATTCATCAGGTGCGGATAATCGGTAAATCGTATTACGGCGTGCGTCATGGTCTGGAGACGTTCTCGCAGATGATCTGGTGGGACGAAGCTTGCGGCAAACAGGGCTGCTTGCGAGTCTTATCTCAGGCCAGCGTCGAGGACAAGCCGGCCTTCGCCTATCGCGGCCTTTTGGTCGACACCGGTAGGCAGTTCTTCAGCCTCGAGCAGCTCAAGCGTGTGATTGATGGTACGTTGCTTCGCATTTGTCACTTCCGCTCTGGGGAAGAATACGTCTGCCCGTATATTGTCGGCAGTTGCGTAATGTGGAAGTGGTGGCGCTGATTATGCCGTCCCTTCGAGTGGGAGTATTTTTTTTTTTGCGATGAAAATCAATATATGCTGAAGGGGGCGGTTCGTCTATTTTTTAAATTGCTTTGAGTTAATTGCTTTCACGAATGATTAAAAGCTCGTTTCTCGGTAATTAATTTGCATTTTTATCTCATCTCGCTAATTTTATTTATCGTTACGGCTTATAACGGCGCGCAGTTAATTATTCGCGGCTGTAAAAACATAAATTCGTGACCTTACACGCAGTCGGCTGCAGTTATTTATATATAAAAACTACTAAATAAATGAACGCGGAAAACAAGTAGACTCATTTAATCAGCGTAAATTAAAAATAAATCAATTTTTTTCCAGGAATGTCCGCCTCCAAGCTGAACACATTCCACTGGCACCTGAGCGACTCGCAGAGCTTCCCCTACGACTCGGCGCAGTTTCCTGAGATGGCCAGATGGGGAGCGTACAGCGGCGACGAGGTCTACACACCCGAAGATGTCAAGGAGCTTGCGACTTATGCCAGGATACGGGGCGTCAGGGTCCTCGTCGAGATCGATTCGCCGGCTCACGCTGGTGCCGGCTGGCAATGGGGTCAGTGTATTATATGCATACGTGTGCGCTCTGCTGTATATTTTTCCTTATTTTTTTTTATTGCGTCATTTCTCGACGCTTTTTCTCTTCACTTTGAAGAAACTATATTTTCCTTAATAAAAAATTAATAAACGAGATTCTAATATAAAACTGATTTTTCAGGTGTGGAGCACGGACTGGGCGAGTTGGCGTTATGCGTAGACCAGCAGCCCTGGTCGGCGTACTGCGGTGAGCCGAACTGCGGCCAGCTGAATCCGATCAACGAGAACTCGTACAAGATCCTCGAGGGTTTGTACCGAGAGTTACTCGACTTGACGGAGGTGCGAGACATCGTTCACCTCGGAGGTGACGAGGTGAATCTCGACTGCTGGGCCCAGTACAGCAACATCAGCGCAGCTATGCAGGCGCAGAACATGACCGACTACCACGTACTTTGGGCTGAGTTTGAGAAGAAGTTGCATTTGGTTAGTTCTCACTTGT
This sequence comes from Cecidostiba fungosa, assembly GCA_900474305.1. NCBI lineage: Eukaryota > Metazoa > Arthropoda > Insecta > Hymenoptera > Pteromalidae > Cecidostiba > Cecidostiba fungosa. The sequence continues at coordinate 158,341 of UCOJ01000155.1, read as the reverse complement.
GTTTAAATTCTTGTTACACGTGAATAGAATGTATTGTTAATTTGAGGCTTGTTTTATAGCGCCTGATAAAAGCGAACCACGGCGAAGCTCCAAAAGCGGTGATCCTCTGGAGCTCGCCTCTAACGAAGCGGCCGTACATAACGCAATACCTGGACTCGTCGGTCCACGTGATACAGTCCTGGGGTGGTAGCAACTGGCCGGATACGCCGGACCTGTTGGAAGATGGTTTTCGGGTGATTCTGTCACACGTGGACGCTTGGTATCTGGACTGTGGCTTCGGCCGGTGGCGGGAAACTGGCGAAGCCGCTTGCGGGGAGTACCGTACCTGGCAGACCGTTTACAATCACAGGCCCTGGCGGGATTATCCGCCCCAGCAGCAGCACTTGCTGCTAGGAGGAGAGGCTGCCATCTGGACCGAACAGCTAGGACAGGCGTCGCTGGGACCTCGACTATGGCCCAGAGCGTCCGCCCTCGCTGAGAGATTGTGGTAAGCGTACTAGCTGAAGGGTAGACAATCTTCAAGTTTTTTTTTAAACACCTTCAGTGCTGTCTTAGAACATTATTAAAATGTCAAAATTAATTTTGAGGCCAAAATGATGGTGAATAGAAGTTTTGTAAAATATGAAATAATGGCTTTTTTAACGAAAAATAAATCAGTATAGCAATAATAATTGTAAAAGAAAAATAACAGTAGAATTTTTTTTCTTAGTTTTTTTTTGTTATATTTATAATTTAAACAATTTTTGCAATAATGTTTTTTTTTTTAAATAGGCATATTTATAAACAAACATTTTTTAACAAAAAATCAAATAAGAAGAAGACGATAAAATAGATTCCATTTTCTAGTTTTTTTGTATCTCTCTACTTTATCGACTGAGCAAGGCGACTGAGCCTTGACTGAGCAGAGAAGCTACCATAACTATTTGTATGTCACAAGAGCCCGGGTGCCTCAGTTGCCTGGCTAGCTCAGTCGGTAGAGCATGAGACTCTTAATCTCAGGGTCGTGGGTTCGAGCCCCACGTTGGGCGCACTTTTTTTTTTTTTTTTTTTTTGTTTTTTTTTCTAAATCGCGCCGCTAGGCCCAAATTTTTGCTAAAAATGGAAAAACCATTTTAAAAAATATGTGCTGATATGCTATGTGCAACTCCTCTATGTAAACGAAATTGTATTTTTCGTTTTATTAAAATTCTATTAAAACCAATTTTCGTTTCAGGAGCGACCTGCCGTCAAGCGGCTACACAACGGACGAGAGCGTGTACACACGACTGTCGGCTCACATCGAGCTGTTGCGCTCGCGGGGAGTCAGAACCGAGGCGATGTGGCCTCACTGGTGCACCCAAAATCCTGGAAAATGTCTCTGACCAATCTGGAATGTGCGCAGAAGTTAACAATAGAATCATTAGCGAATTCGCACTCGTCATTACCTGCCCGATGATTAATATGTATATTCGTACTTCAACGGGTGAACCGCCATTTCCCGAGCCTTCGACAACCGTAGCACCCTGATTTTATTTCTTTTTGATGACTCTTTTCTTACGCAATTGCGTAGTCGTAGAGGTGTTGTATTTTGTCGCGCTGAATCGCCGCGATCTTTTTGAAAGTAAACGGTATACACATTGCCTTTGGTGATTATCGGTATGAGGGAGTGGCTTTTGTTACTTTAAGCTAAGATGGTGAGAGTTTTTTCAGCATCTGTTCGGTGTATTGGAAATTGTAATTATAACTTATATTGAAAGAGATGTATTTAAGACAAAAATGAAAGTAAAATCAATGTAAAAAAAGTATCGTTTAACGTAACAAAAGCTGCCGATTCCCGTCTATGCTTAATGTTCACGAAGTGTATAGACCGTTTGAGGAGTACGTCGCGTTGCGTATTTATAAATGCCAAAGCCAACGCAGTGCGTACACCCGTCGGCGTCGCAATTCGTGCGTTAGACAAATCATACGGCGAGCTGTAGTTAAATATATACGTATAACGCACTTTTATAATTTGGTAGTATAATTATACGCATAGGTACATCCCGTTTATAAATTATACGTAAAAAAGGCGGATATATAAGCGTGGCCCAAGCTGCAAAGTGCATAGCGAACTGCCAATTTTTACTTGGTTTCCCGATGATAGCGGAAAGTTTGATGATTAGAATGTAATAATCCACGCGCTATTCCCGCCACTGTAGTGCTTACTTTAACTTTGCAGCAAGCCGCCCTCTGATGGATTCGTATTGACTGATACATACGTTTATCGGTATATATTATATATGTGAATGTTTAATATTCAAACGTAAATGGTGAACGTAAACAAACCATGGCTTGGTCTTATCTGTCAACTAAACACCGGTACCTTTGTAAAGCTTTTATTCTTGCGTTGCTCTATTTAAAAAATTATTTAAAAAACGGATTATACCTCGTTAGATAATATTATTTCAAGTACAAAATTGGTTGTTTTTCAATTCGCTTCAAATCGTTTCCATTATTTACATTTTTAATGTTTTCATAGATTTTTTGTTAATTACTATGTGTTTAATTTCTGATTTATTCATGTGAGACAACAATATTTACCGGTGTTTAAGATTGGCGTCAGCGTAAGTGACGGAACAAAAATTGCACAGTCTGTCAAAAAGAGTCAAATAGACACAGATATACCTTGGGTTTGTTTCGTTGGAAGTGCCTTTTCGATTTTCTGTTTAGTAAAAATAACGTATAAAAAACTAACTCCCAAAGGGAGTGCAAGCAGCATTGTCGTTCCTATAATGCTCGACTAAAGTGAATTATTATAAACAAAGCGTATATAACTTAAATACTCCGGCATTTCAAGACGGTATCGTATGTGTGTATTCTAAAAATGATATGTAGACAGCCACGATTACAGTGTTGCACTAATAATCATGAAAAGCGTAAATTTTGCAAAGAATAATTTTTATAGAGAATAAGTGTTTATATTTGATGGATTAGATTTTATAACGTACATAAGCTTCTGTAAAACTTTGAGGAAAGTTTCTTGGCTTTGGCAGGCCAATCTGTCTTTTTAATTTATTTTTTTTTTTAATTAAGGCATAGAGAGAATACGAAGATAGCAATGCATCATAAGTCAATTACGCAAATACTGAATGTGCATTTTTATTTTGAAATATTTTATATTCGTAAAATCATCCACTCATTCATATTTTTAGTGAACCTTTTAGTTTAATCTTTTTTTAATTTGTTATATAGGTTCAAACACCTGATATTTTAAATAAAGTAGTCAATGTAGATATGGAATTTTACTTTGTGCAATAGAAGGTTGTAAACTGTCAATGCTTGTTCGTATTAAAAACATAATGATAACGAGTTAAGCGTTATTTCATATATATGTGACTTTGACCAGTCACAGCAGAAAATTAATACTGAAAATTAACGATAAAATAAACAAACAGAATAAAAGTATAAATATTTAAACATATGGTACTTACGCGTGCACATCTTTGCTATAGATTTTTATACGCCAGAATCAAGTATATAATAGCGATGCAGATTTTGTAGTATTTATAGAACAAAATGTTCACTAGAGACCTTCGGAGACTTGCTTATAGGCAAATGCGCTTAGATGCAAACGTCACAATTGAAAAGAGACACGCGAAAGTCTACAAATCGAATCTACATTATAATAGCATAATTAGGCGTATATAAATTACATACGAATATATTTATACAAGACAGAAAGCACTCGTGTCTAGCTTTATTATAATATAACACGACTATTTATATCGATTTTGTGAAAGTTCAGCGTGTCCCTTTTCAAAACCATCTGCCGAATGATCTCTGCCGGTCTTTTATACACAGGCCTACGATATCAATTACGTATATTATTATATACAGTTGCTGGAAAACTTAAGCGTTTATTGCGCGCAACCGAAGCAATAGAAAGATTCAATTCTACAGTCGCATGACCCGCGCGAAGTTGCGAGATCAATTAACGAGGAAAGCGTCTCCTTTCCCCTTAAGAAAATTTATTTATTTCCGCGAGCACTAGCGCAAGTGTATAGCTATATAATAATATTATATTGTGTCTGTTAGTTTGCATTTCATACTTATGTACATATAATAATCACGTACCGAAAAATTCACAAACTGCGTTCGTTAAAACGAAGATGAGACGATGAAGAAAATACTCTCTGTTGCGAAGTGCGTGTGTAAATTACGGAGATTTCATAAGCACGATAAGATTTCCGTAACGAAGGAAGTCTCGAATTCTCTCTTTAATTGAAATGTATTTCAACATCGTCGTTAATAAATTTATGTATAAATATTTGTTACTATAACACCCAACTGTCTCGTCTTGTTCATTTATTGTACTGCTTGAGAAAATGCTTGATAAAGTCCTCCTGCAGGTCCGGTTTCACACCGGCGGTTTGCACGCTGTACGAGTAGCTCTGTTTTAAAGCGGACAACCCTTTCTTCTGTGGACTGTCGACCTCTAGCTTAGTCTTGCGCGACCAGCTGCTCAACCGGTCGATGCTGACGACTTTGAATTTTTCGCGGGCCGGTGGAGTGCTCGCGAAATTCGTTGGCTGACGCCGTTGCTTCGTGTTGCGGAAGATCTTGTTCGCGAAGAAGTAGAAGAACTCGACTAGGCTGACGAACGAGCCGCCGACGCAGAGGCCGAAGATTCCTCCGAAGGATGCTTCAAACAAGAATGTCGTGACGAATTATTTTATTTACCTTTTATTTTATCGATTTTGCAGCAAGTTCGAATCTTACCGAGGACATCGTCCCACGACATCCAAGACTCTTTTCTGTACTTCAAGCAGGTGATACCACGAAAATAAATGGAAGCAAGGGATACATTTTTCACGTCGAAGCCCTCACTGCAATAACGTTAATTCAATCGTTTTTAAATCTAACAGGCATTTCCATCCATCATCATCGAGTATTTGTATATCGAAACTTACAGAATTGGCAAGTGAAAAGAGACATTTTCCATGAATGCGTTTTCACTGTTGGAAGTATATCTAATGTCGTCACACGATGGAAGACATTCGCACTTGACTAAGTCTTGCGTATCGTTCTTCTCCGTAACCAAGTCGATTATTGTTCGCAGATTGGATAAGCTACCTGAAAATGTAAATTCAAGTTTCATTATAATGTGCCTAATGCCCGTACGAAAAGAAATTTCAATATTATCTGGCGCACCTCTATATTTCGTAAGACAATCGACATCTGGCAAACTGCAAACTCTTTCTTTATCTAAAAAAAGTATGACAAATCCAAAGAGTGATAATTAATTTTTAAGAGTAACTACATATGTAAAGTATAATTGATAACAGGCTCACAGTAATTTGGATAATAAAATGGCACGCATTTGCAATATGTCCTGATGTATCTTATCCTGCATTCAGTGATACACGACTGATAGCTGTACATCGTGCTGATTCTAAGTGTCTTCTGCAACACAAGAGATCGTTAATTTTTCATTCTATTCATGTCGCATTAAAAAACAAGAACGGACATCCTCACCTCATCGTTAAACCAGCAATTTCGCCTCGTCAGATCCAGGTTCCTCACATCCTCGGCACTTTCCATGATCGTACCTGACAAGATCACAGCGATCTCTTGAGTAGGCTGTATAAAGCTCGTTAGTATTTCGACTTCAGGATAATTGAATGGATCGTGTACTAAAATCGATGCACCGACGCTGGGCTTAATCGAGCCATAATAGGCGTCTTTTTCGAGATCCAATACAACCGATAATCCGACGTCTCTACCTGCGCCTGGTACACTCTGTTTTTTTAAAGACGTTATTATATTGTTATTGATAGTTATAATAGAAGATAAATTCAAATTTGATTGTATCTATACTAGAACTTCGAAGACGCCCGGCTCTTCTCTGGTGAGATTTTGTAGAACTGCCGAACTGGCGTTTACGTATTTCTTGGACCCTTTCACTTCGAAGCTGAAAAGAAGTAAACATGAAAACACAAAAGTCGTTTCGATTTCATTCATACTTACATGGAATTTTCTGACGTGTCGAGGTGATAGTTGAACGCGCAACAGAAGCCTTCGATGGACTTGATGGGTTTGAAAATTTTATCGCAATCGTACACCTTTCCCTCCCATGTACATCTCAGCAGTAACTTCTCGCACGGCTGCATCATCTGACATTGGCCAAATCATAAAATTATTTGCAAATTATGAGTGAAAAATTATTTTAGTTAAAATAACTTACATCGTACATTATCTGCTCGATGGTAACCTCAGGAGAAGTCATCAGCTCTAAAGCTCGCCTGTTATCGACATCCATATAATCAGGCCTGATGAGTTTTGGCAACGATGAGAAAAAAGTCAAAATCTCTTTTTCGCTCAAGCCTTTCCGTCTCCTGCAAAGTACGTAATTTGAGTAACACAAAAAAAGAAACAAATTTTTATTGATTCGACTCACATATCTTCGGAAAATTTATCGGCGTGTGGCTTGTAAACTTTGTTGTAATTGCAAATAGAAACCGCTGGAAAATTGAGACTGAAGATCGGATGCGTCGTTGAGTCGATAGTCGTCACAGTGGGTGTTTGCTTGAATCTCTGCCACACGAGCATCATCAACGCTACGCTAAAACTCAATCCGAGAATGCAAACCTGGTTTTTACACAGAAATTTGTTTAATCGTTTTTTAAATACATTAGGATTTGATTTTGTATGATACAAAATAGCAATTCAAAAACTAATTGTTTATGTTCGAAGGGGTTGAAGGTATGTGTTTCATTGAAAGTTATACGCAAATTTATCTCTATTTCCCTTATTTGCTCAGTTTGTAATTTCTAGATTTTAATCGATATAACATGTACAGAACAAAAATATTCAAATATGTTTCAATACTGTACCAGTAACCAGATAAATTTCTCTACGATCGTTGAGTCACGTGAAACGACGTATCGAAATCCATGTAGCGTCGTATTTTCGCAGTACTGTTGAATAATAGGTTTCCAAAATTTTTCACCCTTTTCTTCTAAAACACACATCAAGCCCATTATTTTTAAATAATCAACGAATCAATTTAGCAATAAAAAATAAAACCCACTTCGAGCCTTACTCTCACCCTTGAAATTTTTCTTAGTCTTCCCCATCCCGACACTCGCGCTTAGCCACTCGACACCTCACTGAGCCTTTACAATTCCTATAACAAACATTCGCGGCAATAAAGTGTAATTGCTTTTCCTCGGAGACCAACGTAGCGCTTTTCATTACCCCATTCATCGTTCGCACAACTTTTCCACACTCTAGCCCCCTCATTCATAATTAATTCCGACGTGGTGGTCTTTCGAGATCTTTTGTTCGCGATACTGGCGAGAAGAGTGAATTAGCTAATTGAAATGGAGAGTTGGACTTGTTTTTGTTTTGAATAGAGGTGCTGATAAAAAATTGATTATTATTTTAGTTAAGTGATTTACAGCTAGTTTTACGTAGCTTTTGAAGCTTTTACAAAACTTTATGTACCTATGTTATATTTTAGTCTTGGAGCATCTGTGGGGTTTCCGACTAAAAATATAAATTAGTATTTTGATATTGAAGTATGGAGATTTCATATGTTGTAATTACATTAGTCAGCTATAGAAATTATAGCAGCTACATAGGTAGTTACTGTTTATACATTTACCTTATTGTCAGAAGACTAATGTCTTGTCGAAAAAAATATACCACTGAAATTAACTCACATTTTACATATATTATTGATGTATGAGCACCAAGATAAAAATCAGTGAATCGACCACTCTTTTATATTGCCTAATACAAAAAAATTAAGTATTACGGAAATAGTGCGTTTTTTCATGGAAAAAAGTAAGCACGTAATAGGGTTTATAAAGGAATTAAACGTAGTCAACATCTTCTCATCAACATCTTCCTTTTCTGAAGCTTCCTTTCGATAATTGGTTTAACTTAACTTGTAAAATACAACGTTAGTTTCATAATGTAATATATCAAGAAAACTAATTTTTTCATCGGGTAGTATATACCAATTTAAAATGCATTAAATCGAAGAGTTTGACACCAAGTTTAAATGAAGCATCAAATAAAGAAATTGTTTGAAATTATTGGTTTTTCGAAACAATGTTACCAGAATTCTGAGTATTTAACTTCAAGTGTCAACTTATATTTTTCTTATCTGTTCATGGTAAAGGACTTGTCCACAGCCCTTCTGGCAATACCTTATGGGCATTTATTGATTTTCTGTGGCTCACAGAATAATACAGTTTTACCGTGTGGTGCTGCCATCTATATTATTGTTTGTGCTTATGAAGAAAAATAGAGTAGAATACAATGTTCAAATTGAACTGATGATGAATTTCAATTATTGATACATATACGCGACCAATGGTGCTCATCTACAAAAATGGCATTATATTGATTTTCTGATCCCAACCAATACACATAAGAATTTCTATGTATTATTAATCGCCAACACGCCTCTAATTTTTAATTTTACTATTATATTAACAAATATCCAATGACTAACCAAACGCAAGCCACAATAAATTTTTAATTCCACAAAGTAAGCATAGTAACTCATCCCTTCAATCGGTCAAATCCCAATCAATCTTCAATGTATCCAAATGCAAACACCAACGTCACTCCACCCACGAATGAAGAAACCACATCGTCGTGTCCTCTCCTCGGCATATTACAGAATATAATTCGAATGAAAAAGGGGTGTCACGTCATAGCACTTCAATCAACGAGGCATGGAGTCCCAGAAGGTTATACGCGGTTGCACACGCGCCGACACGCGACCTACCCTTTTTCTTGCAACTGATTATCACTTCGCACCTCTTTTTCTATCTGATGGATCGATGATGCATGCATACGTTAGGATGTAATTGTGCGGAAGGGATATAGTGCTGAAGTGCTTGACTCTGCGGTGTGATGAGTTTCTGAATGATTACTGCGGGGGTTGGGTAATTATTGCTTTGGGAATTGAATTTTTGTATTGAGAAATTAATTTTTTATAAGGATATATAGTCGAGGTGAGAAGAAAGAAAATATATTAGGGATGAGTTTAAATTTTCAGCTTGTTATTGACAATAAATGTATTTTCTTATTTATATTGTTAATCAGTTGTTATATTTGATGAAAACAAATTTGGTATACCTTCAAAATTTATACAAATTCACCAAAATTGAGGAACAGTGTATTATTATTTGTAATAAATTATAATTTAAAATAAATTGTTCAGTTTTTGTTCTACGCATCACTAAGGAAATATCTTTCTATAGGTTGAAAGAACTTTCACAGTTCCGAAAGTTTAAAAAAGCTTTACAAAGAAAACGCACAATGTAACGATTGGCTCAGGTGTTTCATCCGGACGCATCTGCGTCTCCTTAATATAGACTCCGCCGACCCTCGCAGACTCTCTCAAGATAAAGACTTCTCTTTAGAATCACTTTTTCTTCTCGAGATTCTCAGATAATTATTCTAACATATAATACTTATGCAAAAAAAAACAAGAATAATTATTGCAGTCTACATGTCGATCGAATGTGTAACCGCACATAAATAATCACGCACAATTTTTTCACGAGCGAATCTCGAGAATGTTTCAACAAAATCGTCGTTTCGTTAGAATACTAAAAAGTTACTGAAAAATCCTATTCTTTTAAATGTAAATAATCGTTACGATAGACTTAAAACGAGTTTTCGTATCTTTTTCCATTGCCAACCTCGCAATAACCGCCAACAAATCCAATAACAAGCCAATCTTTTCAAAAAACCCCAAACGAGCTTTTAAAAAAAATCAATTATTCAAAGCCCATTTCCTCAACAACAGTGCAAAATCGCAGCCATTTCCATTACCCTCCGTAGCACTCAGAGCCTAGGAAGCGATGGCGACGCTTCATCTCCCGTCGAACAGGGCGTGTTCGCCTCATCTCACGGAAGCTGCTACGGCCGCATTGGTCCGACCAAAGCGTGGGCGGAGCTGCGCCGAATCTCCTGCGACGAAAGCATCAGCATCCTGCGACGACGAGATTTTATCAGATACTCTCGTGGACCCAAGAGTCGACTGTCGAGTCTCGATTTTTATCTGTGCAAGTTCTGTGACTTTTTCGAAGCTGTTGTTTTGTGAGTTTGGTGCATGACGACGTTGTAGTTTGTGCTGTCGTTTGCTCAAAATGTGTAGTCTTAAGGAAGAGTCAACGCACCGATTGATTCGGTAATCTTCTCGATCAACCTTTGGTAAGATAATAACAAGGCTTAAATTAAACATTCGGTAAAATGTTAAGTTATATAGGCTGGCTTGAAAAGAAAAACGTATGAAATGAAAAATAGATCCGACCACCGGTCTCGCGACGCCCATAAAAATGAGCGGATAAGAAAATTTCCAACCCAACCCGTGGAATACTTGAACGCGTCACCGCGAAGAAGTAGCTTCGCCTGAATTATGCAGTAGCCGAGGAATCGAAATCGAAACTGCGGCGATTTACAGGTCCCTCGAGACCTCGGTTTTTCAGAATTGCCGAGATTTTACCGGGGTGTCGTCGGTTTTATTTCGCTTTCAATTTTTGATGAATCGGGGCGTGCATTACTGACACGCGATTTGCTCAATAATTCCGGGAAGGGTGTAAAAAGCGGTCGATTCGATCGAGTGGAGAAAGATATTTTCTCGTTAAAGATGATATTGTACAGACAGTGCGTATATAGAAACAGATACACTGTTGTCATTAACCTGTTTTTTCTAAAACAAGTAAAAATTTATCGAAGAATCGTCATTTCTATTTCCCAAAGACAAAGGATTCTCCTAATTCCGTTGCGAAATCTTCGACAACTACGCCTACGCCCAAGTTATACAGCGGCAAATATTTGCGCGACCGATTATCCGCTTATACAGCGTTTACCCCTTTTCTTCGGCACATACTGCTGTTCACCTCCAGTAAATGGCTCTTCCTTTGGGAAATAAGGATAATTGCTCAGCTAATAGAGCAATGCTATAAATGGAGAAGATTGACAGGATAAAGAACGATAGAAATAATAATGTTACGATAACAAAGTTGTTTTTGTTGCAGCGCGCGAGAAATGGAAAGAGAAGTGCTGCTTCCTATTTCGACATGCTGCAATAACTTGAGTCTTCAAAGTCGACGGAGGTTTGTGTTTGTTTATATAAATGATAAGTCGTGAAAAATCGTGTCATAAATAAAAAAAAAAACAATTGTTATTATAGAGACAGAGAGAACATGGCAAACGGCGGTCACAACATCGTGAGCGGAGTGACTTCCGGGACGGGAAGCTTGTCGAGAGAAGAGAGGCGCCGACGGCGACGAGCCACGCAAAAGTACCGAACAGCTCACGCGACCAGGTAAAATGAGTAGTTCTATTTTTAGAAAATGCTTTGAATTTTCAAAACGTAATTATGACGTGTTTGCCGGGTCAATGTTCCATTAACGAGCTAGTTTATATTTAGAAAGTTGTATACGTATTTTTCCATCTTTAAAGTAAAATCGAAAGCTGCTATTTTCTAGGTGATTCCATTTCATCGCAATTGTTATAACTAAATTAATTTTCAACAGAGAAAGGGTACGAGTAGAAGCGTTCAACCTCGCGTTCGCAGAGCTTCGAAAGCTCCTGCCAACTTTGCCGCCGGACAAGAAGCTTTCAAAGATCGAGATCCTTCGGCTGGCCATCTGCTACATCGCCTACCTGAATCACGTTCTCGAGGCGTGATTTTACTTACGACTATATTCACGTACGCAACACACAAGAAATATCGAAGTTCTCGTACACGAGAAAATCGCACGTTAAAGTTCCTGCCGTCCTGAAGACGACGACGCTGCAACGAGGATAAACGCGAGAGAAGCCAACGAAGAAGAGTTATTTATAATTCTTGCATGTAAATAGCCGGAAGTTTTCTCGTTGTTCTTCAAATATTTAAGCTCAGCTAATGATAATTTTCGTATTTTCGAGTAAGATATATAAGTAGGCTGTTTTATTATTATATCACCATTAACCGCGTGTGATGTGAGTTGTAACTGATGCGACTGTAAAAAGTTTACTACATCTCAGAGACGGTCTCCTGTGTAGTATACTATAAAAAACGCGGCGTATTAATTAAACCTCCTAATAATGTAATGAAACGATAGTCTTGTACGTACTGCGTTTGTTTTGCTCGTTACCTCTTTCGTTAATCTTGTAACACTCTATACAACACATATACACGATTATTTTTGAAAAAAAAATTTTATTTTCTTCACTGCCCATATCCTCGAAATCCAAAATTTGCCATCCGCACAGATCCTTTGTTCGAAAAACGGAAAACAAGTGTCCGTCCGCACGTAGCTCTCTATCTCCTCGGACATATGCTCGTCGAGGCTCTTAAATCCCATTTCAGCTCAGATATCCCATCCGAACGAGTAGGACAGGTCCGAGCCTCCCTTGGGCTTATCGCGCCGGTCTCTCTAAGTGAAAAAGAATGGGATTATACTGTGGAAGGCATTTCACGGATCGACGATGACTGCTGCCTATATATAGATCGATTTTCGTCGACTATATATAGGCTCTTACGTCTAATTATCTCGCAGCCATGCAAGAGGGACTTTGTGTCGAGCGATGAGTCGATCGCTGCGACGTAAACGATAGGGAGTGTAATTATCAGTTTTATGGTGGTGGATATATGTAGGCGTGTGAATTACTGGTAGGTCAAACGGTCGACGAGGATGTATGTTATATTTTGAAAACGAGATGGTATCGTATATATGGAGGATATTTGCTCGGGCTAATAATAAACATGTCAGATTTGTATCTGACGTGTTCAGCGAAGTATTGAGTAAAGAAAGATTGATATCAACGGTTAGAATAGGAGTTTCACCTGGAAATAAAAGGGATGATACTTATATGACATATTGTAAAGTCAATGATGTAATCCATATTTCTGTTACTTTAGTATAACGAGAGTAGATTACACAATGACGCGATATTCATTTCTTCAGAAAATATAAGTCTCCCCATCAGGGAGAGACGTAATTATCTTCTTTACGACACGTTCGTAAATCCATAGCCACTATATACCTTCTGTTCCCAGAACATATTATGCATGTCATAAACTTTTCAAAGAATGCCACAATATTTTTTTTTAAAGCATCAACTGTATAAACAGTACAATAATCCAAACAATCGTAAAATTAATAAATCCAACACACCCACTAATATTCATCCTACACCCCCTGCATACAGCTATTATAGCCAAGTTTCAAGCCGCCCCGAGGATCAGCATCAATTTACAACCCCGAGACAGTCTAATCCTCATCGGCGCAGGCGCGTCCCCGAATCCATATTCTCCGCATACGCCCATCGACTCGTCGGGGCATATAGTTGTGTTATTTACATGTGTCGAGCGTCGCACAGCCCATGCAAATTGACGCCCGCAATTCTCGCGCCCTATACCCCCGCAGCCAGTAATCATTCGGCGTCTGGGGATTCGCTCTCGGTTTGAGGATCGGTTATTTTTTTTTGGAAGCGTTTAATTGAATGCGATTGCTTTGTCATGGGGTTGAATAGATTCTCATGGTTTTAGAGATGCTTTTCTCTCGAATTCGGATTTTACTGGAAACTTTACAACTGATGTTGGATTTGTAGAAATGATTAAATGGATTTCTTATGACTATTTGCTTGTATACTTGATTGAAAATAAAGTAATGTAAACTTGCGGGGAACAGTTTCATTGCAAGGCAAACAAAAATTCATTTGCATTAGGCGTGATTTTATTCGTGTAAAAAGTAGAGTAAACTAGAGCATAAAAGTAAGCACAATATCGATGAGTCCTTGGGGCGACTTTTCTATACTCATCAAAGCTGTACAGCAAAACTGCGATCGGTTAGTAGCTCACGATACGCGATACTGTTGATAAGATATCCCTAGTGCGAATCCGAACACGTATATAGCCTTGCTAATTGCACGACTACTATATAAATCCGTCAGGTATAGCTTATAATTTGCCTATATTTATTTCACCTCGAAATATCAACGTCACGAAATCTTCCAATTTAAAAATGCATCTAATATAGGCGATGCGCAGGAAAAATTCTGATGCGGATGATTCACCGTCCGTAAAAAATGTCACAAATACCCTCACCCCGGTCCTCTGGCTCAGTCGATTCTTTGGTCTGACGATTTTCGAGATGCCGGCTGGCACACCCTGGCCAAAATTCAGTGCCGTATATGTCTTCAGCCTGTGTTTCATCTACGGAATAATGATTTGTTTTGGCGAAACTTTCATACCTAAGAAAAGCGACTCTATACCTTATATTACACTCTTTACGTACGCGCTTATGAAGTATTCGAACGCTTTGGTAACTGTGACGTCATTCGTTCTAGGAATACTGAATCATAAGGTAACAATAGAGAATAATATGAGAATAAGCCTATATATATTTTTGTAATCAGAGCGAATAAGCTCAACAATTTCGTTTTTATAACAATTGAATTTTCTCTTGGCTTAAGAAAATGATAAAGTTTACAAAAAGGCTTACATACGTTGATGAAACGTTGAAGGTGTTTGGAATCGAGCCAGAATACGCCGTTTCGCGAAGGGAGAATATTAGCACTGTAGCCGTCTGGATTATTGCAATAATTTTTCAAAGTGCCTTGGACTGCATTACATCCATTATGATGTACGAGCCTCTTCATATTGCTGTACTCAAGTTTCTTATATTTGAAATTCCATTTGTATGTACGTCGCTGTTAGAACTAACTTTCGCTATAAAAATCTCGTAAGAGCTCCGTTAATCTGATTTCTATTTTAAATATATTATGGGATAAGAAAGTAAATAATTCATTTTCTTTTAAGCGCCGTGAGCTCGAGATTCGTGAAATTAAATGCTTTGTTCCAAAATGTATTAGAGAATCCTATACAACCGGTACATTTTAAACACGTCAACAAGTATCATCGTATTTTGAAAAGGGAACACAGTGAAGAAAGTGACCGAATCAGAAAAAATCTAGAGTTACTTCTAATGACTTCAAGGTGACAAAAGAGTTATTGCATATACCTATATTTTGTTCTATTTGCAATCCAATAATGTTAAGAATTTTTTAATTTGTTGTTATCCGAAGACAACTGCATTTGGAATTATGTGCAATAGCTCGAGAGATTAATGAAACTTACGGCAAGCAATTGGCAATGGTCATGGCTGTAAAATTCATTAATGTAACCGGACTTAATTACTGCTTTTATATTTATTACAGCGAGCCAAGCATTTCAATAACTGAAAAAATTTTGTATTGTTCGACTTACGCTCACAATATAATATTTAGCATTGTAATGATGGTATACTTAATAGGACAATCAGTCGCTGTAACATCAGAAGTAAATATACAAACATCGCACACCACTATTTTATATATCATCACAGGCTTTGGATAATGTAACAATGTGGTATTACATTTTAGGCACAAAAAACTACTCGAATAGCTCATGAAATTCCAGTAACGCAGTCGCAAACCAAAATAATCGATGAGGTACATATTCAACGTATTACAACTATTTAAAATATAATTCACAACATTCTTCTTTATAGATTCATCAATTTACTCTGCAAGTAACACAGCATCCATTGCACCTTACGGCTGCAAGTTTGTTTACGTTGAATTTTGTCTATATGCGAGGGGTAAATTTAATTATAATAACCGATTTTTCTGAAACGTATATAAGAAAAAAATACGATCAAAAAATGTTTGCTCTGTCTTCAGTTCATTGGATCGATGACTACGTATTTGATGATTTTGATACAGTATCAACCAAACTTAGCGGCAGCAGCGAATACAGTGATCAAGGAAATTAAATCTAATATGCATAATAATAAGAGTGACCTTTACTATAACAATACACATTTTTCGACCCCAGCAGATTGAGTGGTTTCTCGGTAATAGAAAAAAATTAACCGCAACGCACGCGCATATTTGAATTTTATAGTATTATTCGTTAATAGAAGTGGAACATTAGCAAGTATTGATATTTTTCTAATAATTTCTGCGTCTTGTATATTACAATATATGCGCATATACTGTCGAGACTTTAATAACCCGTAATTTTCATGAATTTTCCAAAACCTTCTCCGCTAAAAATAATTAGCCACATCATTACCAGAAGAAACTGTCAGCCGACGAACAAGGTTTGTATATAGCTGTAAACCTAAAGCGACCTGAAAGCCGTAGAATAAGTAGGGCTAATTTACCAAAGAATAATCCACGCGGCGAATCAAAATGCGTCGAGGCTGACTCGACACACGTGAGATTCTAATCGACTAATACGAGCATGTGTGTGTGCCCACGCGCGTAGTATAGATACCCCTGATGTGCTCGCCTGTAAAGCGGTTCTCGCAGTCCGGAACGGACGCGGTTTGAGGGTGGATACGCGCTACGTCGGCGCGAGCTATCCAAGTTATTCGCTATGGAGTTTGGTTAGTCTGTTTATGGGTGAAGGTTATTACGTAAAGTAAAGAGTGAATTATTTGAATTTTTTGTTTTGTTTTTTTTTCATCGGCTGAGCCAAAATGTACAGCGGCAAGGTATCACCGACAGTTTCAACCTCGAAAAAGTTGCCGATGAGTTTTCGCGATACCTGCCTTCAACTTCTCTGGTTGAATCGGATCATAAGCATGACGACGATCGAGATAACAGAGGGTCGTCCGTGGCTGATGCTAAGCATATTTTACGCTACTGCCAAGTGGATCGGCTACGGCTATTTATTGTGGTACGCGATGAGAAATGATGAACAACTTACGGAAAGCATTCCAATCATGATTGCTGTCTTTCAAATCATTCTTTACGTCAACATCGTCATTGCTGTTCTCTCGACTTACATG
Source organism: Cecidostiba fungosa (assembly GCA_900474305.1). Taxonomy (NCBI): domain Eukaryota; kingdom Metazoa; phylum Arthropoda; class Insecta; order Hymenoptera; family Pteromalidae; genus Cecidostiba; species Cecidostiba fungosa. The sequence continues at coordinate 141,527 of UCOJ01000155.1, read as the reverse complement.
GGATTGGCGAACTACAAGGTGAGTGTTGTGTAGGAAAAATTTTATTACGGTGATTTAAATCTCTATTGGTTAAAATTCATTGTATATATTTTTATTGCCGAAGAAATACGCATTATTTTTCAAAAAGATTGAATTGGCCGACGAAACGTTGGAAATTTTTGGCATAGATCCAGAATATTCACTAGCATTTAAAGAGTGCATAAAAATGGTAGCTATATGGTTGCTGGGTAGTACCATTGTCTTCGTGAGTGATGTGGTCATAGCATGCTACACTTTCAACTCCGTCCCGTATGCTATTATTAGAGTCCTCGTATTCGAAATACCTATGATGCTGAATCCGATGGTTGAGCTTAACTTCTCCATTATGATCAGGTAACTTTTCAAAACTTTTAATATATATATACTTATGACATTTGTTGGATGAACGTTTAAAAACGTTTTTGCTTTTTTATAGCATAATTGGAAAAAGATTTGAAAGATTGAATGCGCTTATTCAGAGCGTAGCAATTACTCCTTTGCAATCGGTGAATTCAAGAAATTTTAACAAGTACCAGAATATTTTGAATAGAAATCAAAGCAAAATTGCCGTCAAAACAAATTACTATTACAAAAATAGAAACAACATTGAGTTACTACTACGTACTGCAAGGTATCAGATATAACACGCATATTTTTAACTTGCTGCTTTTTGCATTTATATGCCCAAACTTCATCATTATTATTGTTATTTAAGACAGCTTCATTTGGATCTATGTGCAACTTCCCGTAAGGTAAACGACGTTTGCAGTAGACAGATGTCAATGCAAATGGCAGCTAAATTTTTGCTCATAACTGGATTCGCCTACTGCTTCTACCTCGTTTATAATGATCCAAGTATACCACTGACTAGCAAAATACAACACTACATTTCCCTGGGAGTTTGGATAGTTAGCAACATAGCCAGAATGATTTTTGTTGTTCGCACGTCTGTCAACGTTACATCAGAGGTGTTAATTTATACGTAGTTTTTACATTTGTCGTCAAATAAAATTACTAAAGTCACATCATTTCAGGCACAAAAAACAAGTCAAATCGCACACGAAATTCAAGTATCGAAGTCCCAAAGCAATCTTATTGACGAGGTTTGAACAACAGCGAATGATTGATTTTAGATTTACCAATAACTTAATTATTGTCTTATTTACTTTTGCAGATACATCAACTTTCTTTGCAAATCATGCAACATCCCCTGTTTTTCACTGCTTCGGGTTTGCTAGTGTTAGACTTTGGATACGTGCGAGGGGTAGGTTTATTTATTATAAAGATTATTAACTTTGCTATAAGATTAAACGCTTACTAAAAATTTACATATATATGCTTCTATTTAGTTCGTCGGATCTGTGACAACGTATTTGATGATCTTAATTCAAAATCAACCGGATATGTTAAAGGCTGCTACCACATTAGCTAATTCTAATAACGAAACAAGTGATGCAACCACACCTTTACCTTAAATTACTTACGAGCGTTTGATGAGCATTTTTGAAATTGTACATATGAATTATTTGTAATAAATTTGTATTTGATACTGCATAGTTACATTGACATGAAACAATGTTAATTTATTTTCAACATGTATAATAAACAAATTCAACACATAGGTATGTCATCTATAGCTATAAACAACTCGACTATGCAAGGCCAAGGCGTAAAACAAATATTAATTTCATTGATTTAGATAAAAATACAAATTTCCCAATTTCTTAAAAGCATTGATAAACATGAGTATTCGATCCTTATGTAATCAACTCATCGATACAAAAACTTCAAAGATACGTTCGTATATAGTTAAGAGTTCTGTAGTTTTCCAAGCGCTTCAAAGGCTCTTGCAGATCGATGACAAGATTGAGTCACTTTGACACTGAACCGTTGCAACCGATGAATTCGGTCTGATATACAGTTAATTGCATACTGTGAAAAGGGATAATATTGTATGTACATTCAAGTAAGTGGTAGTTGAGTTTAAATTATAATTAGCGCATTCAAGGTTGCATCTTTACACATGTCAGATACTTCATTCATATATACAGTTTTTTTTTACTTGTTGTCTTATACTTTTGACATATTTCGTGTTGTATCCAAATTACAACTTTAAAAAAAATTAAAATCTTCCTGTATAAATTCCGAAGGAAAGCATAACATAATTATAAAAAAATGATACTTATTTACTACTTTGATCTTACATGTTTCAACAGAATGTTTCGTACACCGAATAATAAAATTAATCCGAAAATGGGTAGACCCATATTGAATATTTCGGACTCCTTTCGCCCATTCATTTGGATCAACGGGATCATCGGGTTGGGAATGATCGAAATGCCGTACGGTCGACCCCTTCCGAAACTGAGTATCTTTTACGGCTTTTTTAGAGCCATTGCTTTCTCAGTTCTCTCTTGGTACGTTTTAACAAATTTGTCATCAGTCGGTTACGTTGCACCAATCGTGTCTATTATCTTCAAGATTATGGTTATTGCCAGTGTGACTGCAGTCGTATTTTCTTCAGTCATGGGACTGATCCACCATGAGGTAAAAGTGAAATACTCGGAATAAAGAGAAAATACTGAATTGATAAAGCGATTAACTCATAATATGAAACTATGTTATTCCAGAAATCGAAGGAATTTTTTGAAAAGATCAAGTTGGCTGATGAGACGTTGAAGATGTTTGGGGTGGAGCCAGAATATTCGTCAGCTCTAAGAAAAAATAGAAAATTAATAATCAAGTATTTCCTAGCAGTAATCGTAACGTTTGTCATTAATTTAAGTACCCCTATTTACCTTGCTATGTACAGCAGCAGTATGTCTTTATGGTCTTTCACTGAAATTATTCTTAGAGAATTGTATTTCACCATACCTTTGAATGTTAATCCTTTAGTCGACATAAACTATATAGCAAAGATTTAGTACGTATACTCAATTTCATGAGATTCATTGTTTTAATTCATCATGTATTAATAATGCATTTTGTTCGAAAAGTATACTCGGAAAGAGATTCGAGAGGTTAAATGCTCTGATCTACAATGTAACTACTTCACCCTTGAAAATAATGCATACAAATAATTTTAAGAAGTATGAAATGATTTTAAACAATCGTGGCGCAGTCTCAGTCATACCAAATTACTGCTTCAAAAATCGAAATAACATAGAATATCTTCTCAAAGTTACTAGGTATTGATACATATTTTATTGTATACAATGGCTTCGTTGAATGAATTACTAACAAGATTTTCATTGTACATTTAAAGACAGCTCCACTTAGATCTTTGCAAAACCGCAAGAGATATGAACGACCTGACTTACAATGAAATATCATTGCAACTATCTTCGATATTTGTTCACTTAACAACGAGTACTTACTATATGTATTTTATTATTTATGAAAAGTCTTCACCATTACATGTTAAAATATCTTATTTCATCTTCCCGATATTTTTCATAATATTCAGTGTTATCCGGATAATATTTATTACTCATACGACTGTAAAAGTCACTGATGAGGTAACTAAACAATTTATATCTAGCGCTTTTTTTATTGTCGATGTATCGCTGTTTTACATATTACGTTATTCAGGCCGGTAAAGTTAGTAAAATACTTCATGAAATTCAAATACAACAGACAGAAAGAAAATTAATTAATGAGGTAAGCACACATTGCTATTGATGTTGAACATCTCACAATTGCAAAATGATTTCAATTAAAATATTTCCATGACTTCATAATAGATCCATCAATTCTGTATGCAATTAAAGCAGCATCCTCTCTCTTTTACTGCTTGCGGCTTCGTAGAACTTAATTTTTCTTACGTCACTGGGGTAAGTTTGATTTTAATAAAATAACTATTTTATATGCATATTTCAAAAACGATTATTTTAATGTAGTTTGTAGGATCTGTCGCAACTTATTTGGTGATTTTAATACAGAATCAACCAGAAGTGATAGAAGCTGCTAATATGATAGTCGACGGTAACAACGATAATTCGACAAACATAACTTCTACATGAAAATTTTCATATTTTTCATGATTGAAATTATTATGGTTTGATGTTTATGAAACAGCACATATAACAGTTAATGAAACTAAAATAGCACATACATCAAATTAAACTAATAAAAATATTCTATCTGTTATCAAGTTATATTGCTATACACTATGAATCCATTATGCAGATAATATATGTGAAAATACGCGTTTGTGTGTGATTTTTGTATATAAATATCTCGACTTAACTTATTAATTATATGTATTACTCTAATATTACTCAGCATTATTAAAGTGTTTATTTCAAATACACATCGCACATAATAAGTTATCTATATTTCATATTAGAAAATATTGATTGAAAACACTTTAAACAATTATTTACTTAAGACCTTTATTTTACTTAAGAAATTGCATTATTTTCTTGATGCATTTAAAATGAAAAAATCCCGAGTTCTCAGTAGACTACGTTAAATTTATTTGTAAAAGCTGATGAAAGATATAGCAAGGTTGAAGTATAAGATTGCGCCATAAGGTATATCCTATCAATCTGAGGTCACACGTGTAGTCTAACACTATCTTATAGGTTATATTGTTAAAATCTTATTTAGTTTTAAAAAAGTAACTTATAAATACTTTTTTTGCTTAAAGAGGACTATACGTATTACTTAATAATCAGTCTAAAATAATTGCTAAAAAATCGAAACTGTTAGTAAAAATGGCTGACATTTTTGAAGATATGGAAAAGCCCTTTCTTCCTATGCTTATATCAAACTGGATTTTTGGCATCGGTATCATTGAATATCCAATAAGGAAGCAACACAGAATACTGAGCTTAGTTTATAGTGCTTCAATTTTAGTTGTTTATACATATCTCGTTTACATTTGCTATCCAGCACAAATGGATTTAACTATATCTAAAATGAAACCAATTACAGAAAGGTTACATTATTGCGCAAATGCTTTAATTACTATTAGCATAATTATTTCTGGCTGGTTTCAAGCAAAGGTAGTAAATAGTATTTATATAACAATTACGATTTTTGATCATTGATTAAAATAATTTTAAAAATTTTTTCTAAAAATTTACCTTTTTTAAAGGGATTACATAAATGTATGCTTAAAGCAGCGCAAGCCAATATTTTAATGCAACAAATTGGTATATTGAAAAATCATTCGCATATTTTAAAAAGCGAATTGAGGAAATTTATGGCATTCTTTTTATTTATATTATTAATTGTTATAATAAATTCCACAGTAACATTTTATTATAAATTTAACCCAAGCTATCAAAGTATTATATTAGTTGTAATATTGCAAAATCATCCACTTCTCTACGGATACATCGCCGATTCTTCATTCCTGAATATCATAGGGTCAGTTAGAACTAATATTATTATAATTTTATTGATTCGGAATTTCCAGAATAACGTTTTTTACAGTTATGCGTACTTTAAATTTGATAGTTTAAATAAATTATTAAAAAGTATATCAATAACTAAAGCAGGCAAACCTATGCACAAAATAACTGCTAAACAACCTTTCTATGAAAAAGTATATCCCCAAATTTATTCAACCATCGACCACAAGGATTATACCTTCCTGATAAAGAATATAAAGTAAGTAAAAAATATGAATTCCAATAAAATGCAATATATCATTACTATAATATAATTAAAAAATATTTTATTACAGATTAGCTCATTTACGATTAGTAAAACTATGTCGTGAAGCAAATAATCTTTATGGCTTTCATATTTTATTGTCTATTGTTGTTGCTTTCGTCATGATAATAAACAACATTCTTAATATTTATTCAGTTTCGAATAAATCAACAGAAATAGGCTCTTTATTAATATTGATTACTATTAAAAATATAAATTGGTTACTATATTATATAGGTAGAACTTTAACTGGTTGCTGGCTCTGCACTACTGTTTCAAACACCGTATGTGTGTGTGCGTGTGTGTGTGTGTGTATATCTTTTTTTTTAATTTGAATATTTACACATTAAACTGAGCAGTGTCAATCGTCATTTATATTTTCAGGCTAGAAAAACTGGTGACTTGATTTGTGAACTTTACGATGAACCTTACATTACCGAAGACACTAAAGCTGAGGTAATTATTATATGATTTAATGTTGTGATAGTTCAATGATTAAAATTAAATTAACATTTCATATCAGATAAGATATTTCAATATCGAGTTGGTTCAAAATAAGTTAGAATTTTCAGCCTATGGTATTGTTAACATTGATTTTTCTTTATTACAAGTGGTAAGTTCTTATATAATATTTAATTTTTTTTTCGATTAAATTATTTTTTATATTCTACATGTGGCATATTTTAAGATGATGAGTACTATCGCAACATACCTTATTATTATAGTACAATTTGAAAAAGTTCACTTTGTACCAAGTATAATTGTTGCGAACCAAACAAATTTATATTAAATATTGACCTGAGGAAGGGTGTAAGAGACATCCTAAACTTTCTCTTGGTTTAATAGAAAGGGGTACTATTAAAATTCGTCTACAAAAATGCTGATAAAATCATTCTTCATGATTGATATCTTAAGATTTTAATAGTTCAAAGTTTTTTCCGATGAGTGAAATTAGATGATTTCTTGCATCTGTGTAATATAATGGATTACTTTGTCTGAAGTAGAATATGAATTTTATAAGTTTGCTTCATACATATTTGCATTGTAAGACGTCTAATAATAATAAAAGTTAGAGTGACTTTGCGATGATGAAATTTTTATTTCGATGAAAGAAAAACATAAGAAAATTATAACTAAGCAGAAAAATAATAAATAAGTATACAAATTATATTGTAGCCAATTATTTATCCCATTGCGGCGCAAACGAAATCGTGCTATTAGTCTTGATTCCTTAACTCAAGGAACAAGTTCAAAAGGTTTTATACTCTTTATAGCCATAACATTTCTTAAAAGCTGGAACGAAATGATTGACATATTTGATGATATGGAAAAACCGTTTCTACCGATGCTAGTATTCAATTGGATATTTGGCATAGGTATTGCTCAATATCCTATTGGAGTACCTCATCATGTATTAAGTTTTATTTATTCATTATTAAACATCATAGTATTTTGTGTAGTTGCCTTTTTTGTTTATCCTTACTATCTCAAATTTATGGATGTAACAAAATCGACGGTAACTACTATGATATTTTTATTTTTTACAAACATTTTATTAACTATAATTATGATCACATCTGGTTGGTTCCAAGACAAGGTAAGACATTATCTTTTTTTCTTTTTTTTTAAATAAAATTAGCGCTTGTCCATGTGTAAATTTTTATTTTCTTGCACAGGGTGTACGTAAATGCATTAATAAAGCAGCCATAGTGAATTATCTTACACAACAAATTAGGATACCAAAGGAAAGCACAATCATTTTTTTCAGAGAATTCTTCAAGTTTTTAATTGCACTGACTTCTATCTTACTTGTAATAACATGTAATTCTTTCATTACGTTTTCCGACTCCTTTGCTAATATAGGTCAAATTGGAGCAATTTTTACGATTAACTATCCAATCATTGTAATGTTTATAATTGATTCATCTTTCGTAAACATCATAGGGAAAGTTAAAAATCAATAGTCACTTATATTATAAATTATAATAACTATTATAATTATTATAATAATTATTATAATAACTACTTTCAAAAATAAGTTAACCGAGTATTTTGTTTGGACCTCAACAGGTATGCAAATTTGAAATTTGTTAAACTAAACGAACTCTTGAATAGTTTATTGACAAGTTCATCGGATGTACCACAGCATAAGAGGACATTTAAAGAATTTATTTATAAAGAAAAAAATCCAAAGTTTCAATATTTAAAAAGTATCAGAAAAGACTATAGTCATGTTATTAAATCTACGAAGTTAGTAATTCAATAAATTTTCAGTAAATTAATATAATTAATATGTATTATATAAACAAAAGTCATAATTTATAATATATCAAATTTTACATCAGACAGATTCATCTACGACTCGTAGAGTTATGTCAACAGGCAAGCAATACTTATGGACTGCATACTCTCATATCTACTACTTTTGCAATTGCAATGATGATATATAATACCTATAATATTTATAATATCATCGTAAATATTGTGACAACTAGCGCTGAATATAATATAGAGACAATGAAACCGATATTATGCAACTGTAATTGGCTTGCTTATAACATGTTAAAAGTAGTTCGACTTAGCTGGTTCTGTGATTCAATCTGTAAAGAGGTAAGTAAAATTAACATTATATAATAAAAAAAGAAATTTATAATCCACTAGAAATAAACTATTTAAAATGAATAGTCTGTACGAAGTGGTGATATAGCAAGTGAGCTATATGACGAGCCTTTCATTAGTGAGAATACCAAAACTGAGGTATAATGATTATAAATATGATATCAAATTTTTTAATAGTTTTGTTTATTAATTGTACAGAAGTGAATTGGATTTGCAGATACGAGATTTTGAGAACGAATTAATTTTAAACAAATTAACATTTACAGCTTATGGATTTTTCCATCTAGATTTTACAATAGTACAAGCGGTATGTTTTTACATTTTTCGTACTAATTTAGAAAAATTGATATTTTACTATTCATTCGTTTATTAAATTAATTGTAATTTTCAGATAATCAGTACTGTTGCGACTTACCTTATGATTTCAATTCAAGTGAAATCGATATATCGATAACGTTTAACACAATTAAAAATGTTTTTAAAATATACCTTTAGCGCATATATTTAGAACATATATTGCTTGATCACGTGTATTTATTGTTTGCACATATTTGATTACTTATTGTTACTACCTATAAATCATACAGAACCGACTTCTTTTTATATTATTCTACTTAAAAATATATTCCTATTGAGCTATATCGATTAGCTTACGTAGGCGATGAGCAACATACCCTCCTATACCCATCTCATTAGTTCCTGCTATACTACACGCACTACTTGCCAGCATTATAAGAGTACGGTTCGAACGCGCTGGTCTTCTGCATTATTTTCTTTACAAATGATACAAAGTTTAGGAATATTTTACTTTAAGTAATTAATCAAGTATAACAAATACGTTTAAATCAACACTCCATTATAAATAGCAGATTTTTAACTTTTCATAATAATTAAATAATTAGTACATAATAAATTAATTCAAGTATACATTTTTTTCAATACTCAAAATCAAACGTCGTTGATCATGAGCCATTTGATAAAGGAATTAGAGAAGGTAGTTCTGCCTATTGTATGTTTTACAAATTGGTTTTGTGGTATCGGTATAATCGAATATCCAATTGGAAAACAGCACCGAGTGATAAGTATTTTATACACTGGAGTTGTATTAATTACATATAGTGCGCTGTCTATCTACGTCTATTCTGACTTTGCGATAGTTTCTCGAGACTATGAAGTTAACCAGACAATGTTGAAAGCTGTATATTATGCTACCTTTATTCTGACCTTCAGTACTATCATTATGGGGTGGTATCGAAATCAGGTAAATTATTACATCTGCTTGCATTTATACCTAGTCGTAAAATAGAGATTTCATGTTACAAATTTTGCTGTTAAGGGAATACGCTCTATTCTGCAACGAATGGATATTGCAGTTCGTATAATAGATAAATTGGGTGCGTCGAAAAATTACACAAAGACATTTATAATACAAATATGCTATGCCGTTGGAACCTTTACTTTCCTTATAATCATTGTACTAATCAATGCGCTTGTAATATATAATCGCGATGCTAAGCATGATAGTCACGTATTAACTGTGACAGTTGTAAATTATCCTTTAATAATTTTACAAGTCGTTGATACATTGTTTATTAACATCATTCAGTAAGTTACAATCAATTTATTCATAAATTTTCCTAGAAAATTACGTGCTCATGCGTTATACTTATTCATTATAGAAATGCTAGAAAAAATATGAGAATAATAAATGACACACTGCGAGAGATGCTCACTACTACACAAGATTTTCCTCAGCACACTAAGCTAGCGCGAAACTATTTAACAACACTGAATACTTCAGAGCTTGATACGGACGTGATAGATCAAAAAGCAGTTCCTGAAGATAAAATGCACATCATATATATGAGCAAGTAAATATTGTATTTCTATCAAATCGCAAACTATTAGTGTTAATTACAAAGAAATGTACGAAATACTTTATATTTATTGTTTACAGAAAAGCTCATCTGACTTTGGTCAATGTTTGTCAAGAGACTGATGATACCTTTGGTCTACACATTTTGTTGTCAGTTATTGTTGCTATTATAACTATAACCGTATCACTTTACCACATTTATATGCTAGTAAATTATTTACATATTTCACGAGCCCTTTCTGACAATACGTTACTACCTGTATGTATTTTGCTAATCTACTACTGTGTCAAAATTCATGCTATAAGCCATTATTGTAGTTCAACTTCAGAAGAGGTAGGAGTACAACATTTATTTTAATTAATTATTATTCTATAAGCATGTTTTATTAATAAAATATTTTAGGCAAAAATTACTGGAGACATAATATCAGAACTGTATGACGATTCTTCTATGAGCATAGAATCTCAGAAAGAGGTACCCGAATTGTAGCAATGTTATCACGACTATATTATTTTTACAATTTGCAAATTATAATTTGAACTTTCTTTCAGATAAGACAATTTGGTGTTCAGATAGTACAAAATTCTTTAACTTTTAAAGCTCACGGTTTTGTCACTCTCGATTTTACTCTAATTCAAAATGTAAAGAACAGCATAAAATATGTTAGTAGTTTTTAATTTAAGATTTTTCATTTTAACGTAATAATGATGCAGGTGATAGGAGTCGTAACAACCTATTTGATGATTTTAATTCAATTTGGAAGCTTTACGCCAGTGGAGATAACACATCGAGAAACTAACAAAACCCATTAACATTGAACGGTTCAATTTCTGCCTATACGTATCCTAATCTTATATTTGTGTCCCAAGAATATGACTTTAATTTACTTATTATTTATAAATTAATTTTCTAATTAAACTTGCTGCAGTGACGCTGGAGTAATTTCTAAAATAATGAAATTGAGATATACATAAAAATTACAAATTAAGAACCTTTTTAAATTCGATTGTAACTCTCTATATTTAAAAATCTCTCGATACAGCTGTAAATATACATATAGATAAAATATACTGTATTATAGTTTTCAAATCATGTGCAAATCTGTTAAGTGCATTTCTCACGCAAGTTCTGGCGTATGACCTTGAGAGTGTAGTCAGTATGGTAAGTTTTTAATACAGGGATCATTAGTATACACAAGGTATTGTAGTATAAACATAATATAACGCCATTAAAAAATTAATTTAAATTTAAATTCATTTACTTGTTGAACACAATGGTTATTGCAAGAGAATTATTGCGACCATCTATTCCACTCTATATATCAAATTGGATTTTTGGGATCGGCATCATCGAATACCCTTTAGGAACACAACATCCAATCTTTAGCTTTATTTACTCTTCAATTATAATTTTCACTTACTGTATACTATCAGCTATCGCTTATCCCTACGTCATGACTTTGTCTGAATATTATACTAGCAGTGTCCCAATAAAAATTATGTATTACTCTAACATTTTGTTGATTATAAGCATTATTGTTATAGGATGGTTTCGCAGTAAGGTAGTGTATATATAAAAATATTAAAATTAATATTCATAAATATTTCATAACTTTATTCCAAATAATTCATAACTTTATTTATTAAGGGGCTTCAAGAGTGTGTAAAACATTTAGCTGAGGCTGATACCTTAATGGAAATTATAGGTGTGCAGAAAAATTACAAGCTTGTTCGCAAACTATATCTAATAAAAGTTGTCTACGGTTCCGTATTTATGATAGTTTTAATGATGATAAAAGCAGGGATAATTTTGACAGAAAATTTAATGATGTATGAAAGAATTTTAGCGGTTATAGTAACAAACTATCCTATAATAATAATATTTGTTGCTGATTCCACTTACACAGGTATTTTAAGGAAAGTATATTTTTGACTGTTTATTGATAATTCTTCTTTCATAATGTAAAATACATATACACCAACAGGTATGTCTATTATAAGCTAAAAAAACTAAATGAAAAATTAAAAAATTTATCGACAAGCACTATTGATTCTCCTCAGTATAAAAGAGTAACGAACCCCACTTACGTTGTGCGAAAAGCCTTAAAAAGAAACGAAGATCTCATTCTAAGAAATGCACGGTAAATTCGAATTTATGTAAATTTATTTTAAAAATATAAGTATAATATAATTTAAAGTCAAATTTCAATAAAACAGACAAGCCCACATGAAGTTAGCAATAGCTTGCGATCTTGTTAACACGAATTTTGGATTGCAAATACTTTTGTCAATCGGAGTAGCATTTGTTTCCATATTGGCTAATCTACACAATACCTACATGCTAATAAATGACTCTCAAATGAAATCTCAGCAAAAAGTCTGTAAAGCCTTCACTATCTCGTGCGTTTGGATAATTTACTATACTATAAAAATCAATAGCTTTGGTAATGTATGTAACAGTTGTCAAAAAATGGTATGTGGAAGAATTTTAATTTTACTGTAATAACTATATATACATACGTTTTACACATGTTCTGTTCGCAGTCTATTGAAACTGGTGATTATATTAATGAATTTTATGATGAACCCTTTGTCAGCAATGAAATACAATACGAGGTATACACTTTAGTTATATTATATTAGCAGATCATATTTAAAATCATTCACTCTTCACTTCCAGATTAGATGTTTTAATGTTCAGTTAATACAACTACCATTACAATTCACAGCTCTTGGATTTATTAATGTCGATCTAACACTCATACGGGTGGTACATATGTTTTATTCTATTATTAATATTCATATAAATTAATATGTATATACTCGTGGTTAAACTAATTTTAAATAATTTTTTAGATGATAGGTTCTATAATCACGTATCTAATAATTATGATACAACTTGGAAAAGTTCAACCTGCAAGAAATATCAGTGATAATATAGCACCAATTTTTAATAATTTTCTTTCTAATTTTACAAAGAATAGTTAAAGACATGATATAGTTTTATTAAAGTTATTAAAACTGAATTTAACGATAATTTTAAGTTGAACGTTATTCACACTGCATTATTTTCTACCAAACAATATTATTATATCATCAACGAAATCTCTAAAATATATTAATTAAAGAAGTATACGACGATGTAATTATAGCTTACGTGACAAATAAAATAATATGTTTTTATAATTGGATATAAATCATCACTTTTAAATAAGTAGGATTGAAAATGCGCACATCACAAGGTGGAACCAATTAGAAGCATTATTGCACACAAGCACGATCATGGTGAAAGCTAAAGCTATCATTACATTTCAAATTTTTTATCGGTAGTTTTAATCGACAGAATCTACTTATAGTTGATTATGCTTCACTCTTCAGTGATTCTTCAGAAATATAACGTCAGGCTCGTGGAACTCACATAAGTATCGGCATAGTAGTTTTTTGTTGCCCTGTCGTTACTTCTCAACAAATTTCTCGCATTATTTAGAAAAGCTACTGTATAAATATATCAAAATGGTTGACTTAAAGCCAATATCAAAATCGGTTTTTCCTGTGTTCATCGTGAATTGGGTATTTGGCATAGGTGTAATTGAATATCCTTTAGGAAATCCACATCCTATTTTAAGTTTTATTTATTCTTCGATAAGTGTGATAATTTTTTCTGTATTAGCTATTACTGATTATTTCAAAATAGATATTTTTGTTAATTGTGCGCCAAGCATTACTATGCCAATAAAAATAATTTATTTTTCACAAATCATACTTGTAATTAGTACAGTGATTTTAGGGTGGTATCGTAGTAAGGTAAAATTTATTTCAATTATCGTGTGTTTCATGTTTCATAAATTAACAATACAAATGATTACATCCCTGCAAGCAAAGATAACTAATAACTGCAATAAATTACAGCTGGAATAAATCATTTTTGCTGAATTATATATTATTTTAAGTTTATAGTATTTTTTTGAATCATCCACGCTTTTGATGCTATCATTTGTATCTATAATAGACTTCGTGTTATAATAACTTCAATATATATACATATATTGTGTGAAGGTACTTCACGATTGTGTTGTAAGGGAAGCATTAGCTGACAACCTAATGGAACACATTGGCATACCAAAAAATTACAAACTAATGTTAAAATATCAAATAGGAAATATACTTGGCGCATTAACATTTGCTTTGTCAATGATAACAATCAACTCGTCTATGATCTTCATGAACGATAAAATACCCTTCCGTTCCAAAGTTTTGTCAGCACTCATAATGGGGTATCCTGTCCTCGTAACATTTATCGTTGATACAACATTCATGAATATTGTAAGGAAAGTATATATTATCCATTAATCAAAGAGACTATAGAATTTTGGATAAATATAACAGAATTCAAACATTGATACGCATTTTTTATTATAAAATTTATTCTTAAAATTAATACTTTATATATTACGTTTGGAACAGCAGCTCTACTAAATATAGGTTTATGAAGTTAAATGAATCACTGACGAATCTGTTGACGAGTTCACATGACTTTCCTCAACATAGACAAGTATCGAAACCAATGAATGAACTTAAATTATTTAAAATTGGCACTATCGATAACTTATCACGTAACTATGTAACGATTATAAAAATAGCAAAGTAATTAAATATAAAACAGTTTAAATAATTTTGAAATCATACGTTTGTAATGTATAATATACTTGATTTTTATTAGACAAATTCATTTAGAATTAATTAAACTTTGCCAAGAAGCAGACAACTCATATGGTTTGCAAATACTTTTATCGATTCTTGTGGCAATCATGGTAATAACAGCTAATATGTACATGGAGTACATGGTAGTAGTCGAACTTCACTTGCCTCGTAAATTTATGTATAAATCCTTATTAATTGGATTCATTTGGACTACCTATCATATAATGAAGCTTTTTGCTCTAAGTTGGGTGTGCAATAGTTGCGTCGAACAGGTTTGTAAATAATATAACAATTAGTATGTCTCCAAAACAAGGTTTCTTATAAATTTATGATTATTACTAACAGGCCATTAAAACAGGAGATATAATAAATGAATTTTACGACGATCCTGTAATCGACAACAGAACCAAAACTATAGTTGGTACAATTATTATGTTTCTATATGTATGCGATATAATACAGTAAACTTCCCATTGTCTATTTTTACAGATTCGCCACTTCAATGTGCAATTAATCCAAAAACCATTGAGATTCACGGCTTATGGATTTATTAATCTGGATTTTACATTAGTACAAGGGGTATTGAAATTTTATATTTTATATTATACATGTGCACTTAGACACATCTAGTTATACGTTTTTTTTATTTCAGATAATAGCCACAATAACTACATATTTAATGATTTTGATTCAACTTGCACACATTCCTTCATCTCAAATTGTTCAAAAAAATTCTACAAAAATTATATCTAATATGCGCTAACTCGTCATTAATAAGAATGTTATAAATTGAAATGTTTTACTTAAAAAGATTTCCAAATCTGAATCAAGCAAAGTTTGTACATTAATTTCTAATAAAAATTGGCATTGCACAATATTATTAATTACATGTTGTTTTAAAATATGTATATCTACATAATATCGCATGATCCAACAACCAACCTTACGTACCCCGCCCTTCCCGACTCCTACGTCAAAGTAATTATGAAGATACACGAAATTATCATAATTAACAACGGCACTAAAGTAGATGGTACCATGAAATCGATCGAGCAGCCTACTAGTGCCACTTACAAGTATTCATCCATGTAGTACACAGCGACAGAAAAGCTCATCACGCAAGCTTAATGAAGAAAAAAACCGACAATATTGTAACACACCGTATATATTTTGATTAAAATTTGTTGCTAGTTCAGTGGTATTTATATTTATATTTCTTCAGATTCAGATTAATAGCGTTTGTATTGCTTATTATTGAATTATTTTGAAGAAAAAACATTAACTTTCGAGTAAGATAGTTAATTTGATAAAGTTAAGTAGTGGCTTGAAGTGACGAATCGGGGTGAAAAAGTGAAGTGTAAAAATATAAAATTTATTGAAATCAATGACTTTTATTAACGATTATCACTGAGCGAAATATTAAAGCAAAATGAGAGATTTGAAATCCCATCAAAAATATGTTCTTCCTTTGTTTATAACAAACTGGTTGTTTGGAATGGGTTTAATGGAATACCCACTTGGTACACCGCATCCTATCATAAGTTTATTCTATTCGTCATTTTGCATTATCGCTTATAGCACACTCTCAGCAATAGGATATCCTACTATCATCAAGTGGTCCGAAGTTAGCGCATTTAACAACAAGGTTCCCATAAAGATACTTTTTTACTCAAATATTATAATCAACGTCTGCTTTGTCATCTTGGGATGGTATCGTAGTAAGGTAAGCCTTTGATTCTTATTTTATTATTATTTTTTTTTTAATAATTTGAGTCAATGTATACTTGTATATTTTCATTGTACTATCGTCTATTTCCAAGGGTTTGCATATTTGTCTCAACAGAGCAGTCCGAATAGACAATTTAATGGAACATATTGGCATACCAATGGATTACAATAAAATGTTCAAATGCCAAATGAGCAAAATGTTGATTATGCTACTATTTTCTCTTGCAGTGATTAGTGCCCACTGTTTAATAGTATTATCACAAAATGAGCCAATGACGTCTAGAATATTATCTGCGTCGATAATGTGTTACCCTATTATTGTAATGCTTATAGCTGATTCGACTTTTCTAGTCATTATTAGGAAAGTATAATTTATGACACGCCGTGGCGTAAACCTCGACTTATGCCACGTTCGTGCAAAAATGCATTCAACAAATCTCGGTTTACGCACGTTGTTTCATAAAATATCGTAATATAATGTTTACCTTTTAATGGATTTTATTTTAAGATTCGAATTTTTTTTTTTATTTACAGTATACCGAACTACAAATTTGAACTACTAAATGATCAGTTAAGAAAGATAATTACCAGCAAAGCTGACTCACCTCAGCATCAAAGAGCTATCAAACCATTAAAAAGCTATAACAATTTTTCACCGCAGCCTACTAAGAAAGTACTAATACGAAGTCACTGTGTTGTGATCAAACTTACCAAGTAACTCTTTTTCTTTTATACATTCAAAATAATACTAAGCGAATAAACAGATACCCAATAAAGCAATTATTTTGTCAACCAGAGAAGTGCATATGCTATTAACCAAAGGATGTCAGGAATTAAATGATTTATTTGGTTTGCAAATTCTACTATCTATCGCTATGGCGTTTGGAGTAATAACGGGACATCTTTACAACACCTACATGCTGATGCATGAAAGCCACATGCGAAAATTAATCATTTACAAAGCAATATCTTCTTCAAGCATCTGGATTGTTTATTACACTGCCAAGATCTGGTGCTTGACTTGGGCATGTAATAATTGTACTCAAAATGTACGTAAATTATAATATAATATATATTTATAATGATTGTCGTGTATATAAGACAGAAACAAAAATATTAACTAAAGCGTGTACTTATAGGGTCTGAAAGCTGGAGACTTGATTAATGAACTGTACGACGAACCTTCGATCAGTGACGATACTAAAACTGAAGTAAAAATTTCAACTAATAAAAATGGTTGTTTTAATATAACTGCGTGATTTATACAACTTCCTTCATTTAGATTCGAAACTTCAACATTCAGCTGATACAAAGGCCACTACGGTTCACTGCTTGTGGATTCATCGATCTCGATTATACTTTGATACAAACGGTAATTTGATCGAATATTTCAGTATAACGTATTATATGGATCGCCGCCTATACTATGAATACATTTTTATTTCTAGATGATAGGATCGATCACCACGTATCTGATGATTCTGATTCAATTAGGAACCACGCCAGAAACGATAGATCGAGACCTTCAAAAAAATGCCACTAGTCACCTATATAATACTAAAACATCTCATGTAACTGGTTATTAGACAAAATATTAATTAAAGCTTTCGTATTTGATAGGAGATGAGATAATCGTAATTTAAACACAAATCAAATAACAAGAAAATACAATGAACATGTTTCTATTGGTCTCGAGCAAATATTTTTGAATTACAAGCCAAGCACTGCATATTTTCCCAAATTTTCAATAGAATCATGTCCATTTAAAAATCTTCCATGAGTGATCTAGCAACTTGTATTTAAAAAAATATAACGTAGATCAGTTGATCACAAATAAAGCACAAATCAACAAGAAAATACAATCTGCATCATAAAAACGCATACGGATATAGTCGAGCAGTTAATTAAAGATTGATTTCGATTCGGTGCCAAGAGAGTACTTGATCAATTAGACCGACGCGTGAATCCCCGATCGGTTTTTTGGCTCCCCCAAAGCGTCGATCCATGAAATTGGCCCGTTGTCGCTCTTGCTTCTCGCAACGGACCAGGTACTGAACTCAGATTCTTTGTAAAAGTTTCCCATCTTTGTCAAGGCTGTAGCCGCCAACAAAATTTTAGAAAATTAGTTACTGCAGCTTATTAATTTATCTTGATGACAAAATTACTTTAGTGTTTTAAGATATTGCATCAAACTAATCGAAGGACAATGTAATACATAATATGGAACAATTTTTTCCTCATGAAAACGCAGAATTTTTGTAAGCCTCTATTTTTTATAGGCAATATAACAGAGTAGTTTTATTGATTTTTATCTGACGGCTGAGTCAGTAATATAAATAATAAATGCGTGTCAATTTTAGTGATAATGCCCTTTTATTATTCTCTATAATTTCTTATAAAAAAAATGCAAAGCCTACTTATTCTCAGTATACAAGACGGCACTAAATACAACACATTCAAAATTCTAATAAGAACCAAATTAACTGGTTCAGAAAAATTTCTATATATTCAAGCATTTCAGCCAAATTCAAAACTATCCACAACCTCTCGATCTGCAAAAACACTCGACTCATCTTCAAACACCCTGTCGAAACTCCTCCTCGACAAGTCCACAACATTTTTCTAAAAGACACAGACGACACCGTGTGTGTGTGTGTGAGAGAGAGAGAGAGAGAGAGAGAGAGAGAGCCCGAGTAGAGCCACATTAATTGGGAATTAGAGGCGTGAGCTGGAGCAAGCGAGCCGGCCACCTGCTACTCGGGGCGAATTGATTTATCGCACCCAAGGGGGACGAGCCGCTCGCTTGCACGCACTAACCCCTCGATAGCTCGCGTAAAACGCCCTGTATCGTGTAAGTCACGGCTTGTAAAGATGCGACCCCCCGCGAGGCACTGCATTATACACACGTGCGAGCGCTTCGACACCTTTGCTATTGTCGGACAATTCTCGAAGCGCTCTTGTGGCATAGGTACGTTTTAGGATAATTAGCATGGTCGGCATGTAGTTTGAAACTACTTATGTTGATTGTACCGAATGACATGTTTTTATGATCGCTGATTAATGAAATTAACAATTTGGTTTAGAAATATTCAAATTGCTAATGCTGAGTGCAGTCTAACAAACTTGTTGACACATATTCTTTTATGATCCGATCTCATTCTGCAAAATCAACCAATTGAAGCAATCTGTATAATATCATGTTAAAAAAGAGCCACTCGAGTGAATACGCTTCGTTTTCGAAAATCAAGTGCAACGCGGAGCGATTCCAAGTATCCGCGGTGGGGTGTCGAGTGGGCAGAACAAATATCGCAACAACATACGGCTTGGATTAGGAGCAGAAGTTACCGGGAGGCATATCCAACGCATAAGTATAGGCGCAGTCGATGTCGTCTTAATCCTCAAACATCGTTTATCATCCGGCAAAACTGTTTGACATTTACTGATTCTACGTCATTAAATTTTTTGTCTATCCCTTTCTAATGTTTGTTCTTGACTTTTTTAATAGTATTCTTTAAAATAAAACAATATTTAGAGGGGCAATAGAATTTCTATATCGTGAGCTGATATAATATAGCAAAGAAAGTCTTTTGAAAATTACCAATATCACGATGTTAGTTTCTAAAAAGTTATAAGGTCAATTTGGATTGTTGCAATAAATCATCATTTTAGCTCACAAGATTCCTTAGTAATGATTTATACAACAAATTTTATGAGTTAAATATAAACTTTTATTTATTGGGGTTGAGGATATTTAAATGGTACCATTCATCTTATGGTAACCTTACTGGTACATATCAAGATAAAAATATCCTAATCTACTTAACATGACGCTTAAAATTTGAATTTAAGTTCTTATAAATTCTAACAAAATAATTATTAAATGTAATAACATTCGTCATACCTGATTCAATTATTTACATTTGTACAAAATATGTCACCTCAGTTGTCTTAATCCTTCTTCATGTACTTCAATTTGTTTTTGAATTTCTTAGGATTTAATCCATAAGCTTTCAGTCTTTCTGCACTTAACGAAGCAATTTGATCAACTTCCTTGGAATCGCCTTTATTCTCTTTGTTTTTCTTTTTATTCTTCTCCAAAAACAGCAATCGTCTTTGCTGTTTCTTGCTCAGTACGCCGTTTTCTGGCTTTTTATTGTTCTTACTCTTTTGCTTTTTATTAATTTCGTCACCTCCAGCAGATTCTACATTTTGAGTTTTTTCAGACTGTTTGACGCTGTCTTTAACCTTGCTTTTACTCTTAGACTGTTGATTGGTTTTTGCAGATTTTATGCATTCAGAATCAGGTTTAGCGATTTCAAGACCATTTTGAATATTTTTATTTTTCTTCTTCTTTTTCTTTTCCGAGACTTCTGCTTGCTTATCTTTCGCAGATTCATCTAGCTTTATCTTCTTTTTACTAATATGTTCATTGTTATCTTCTGTAAGATCAGTTTTAGTAATAGACTCTTTCTTCTCTGAAGTTGATATGGTGTCTCCCTTAGACTTCTTCAATTTCTTAGCATTTGGCTTTCCATTTTCAATGCATTTTTCTTGGCTTTGGTCGTTCACAATTTTTGTGTTGGTCTAAAAGAATTTATTAGTATGACTTCAACAATTACTAAAATGAAGTTTATAATAATACTGTTTTACATACCTCTTCATTTTGCTTGTTCTTCCTCTTGCGTTTGCGATTTTTCTTTATACCTTCTTTTTCTGGATTTGGGAGGATGCCAGAAGGACCAGGCATTGGATCTGGCGTCTCTTCTTCTGGGGCACTTTATTTGAAAATAAACACAAAATATATAATTTTTTCTTGAATTTTACACGGATACAGACACAAATTCTTTATTTACCTGTATAAACTTTTAAGAATTTTTTTCTTAAGACCCTCATTAGCAGCTTTTTGTTTATAAATTTTTACTTCGTTCAATTCTTTATACTCAGGCTTATGCTCTAAGGCCTTTTTCAAAGAACACCATTTATTCAATTCTCTATCATCAGCCATTAAAATCTGAAGAAATATAAAGTTTTAACATAAAAGTTTCACAAAATCACCCTTACAAGTTTACAAAATAGCTTACCTCTTCTACCGTCAGACCATAATCATTGGGCACTACTTGTCTATACTTAAATCTGCACGGCAAATCACCTATCATGTCTTCATAATCAAGAGCATAATACTGATCATAATATTCTTGATAAGAAGGGTGCAATGTAGGATCAAACTTAGGCTTTTCTTTGGAAATCAACTCAGCAAATTTACTTCGTCTCCTTTTCTTCCTTTTCTTAGTAGACTCTACTAATTCTTCTTGCAAACTTTGCCCATTGTAATCTGCATCCATCTGTCAAAAATATGATATTTTAGTCGAGTTCATCACTTTCTTACCGACTGACGATAGCTGTACAAACATTAAATTCTGGATCTTCGCAATGAGGTACATCGTGATATGGAATCTCTTCTTGGGCAATTTCCTCTGCTCCTGGCTCATAATCATCCCATGTAGATTCTACATGTAACTCTTCATCTATATCAGGAAATTCTGGCTTTGCATCTTCTTCTTGTCCAGCATAATAGTCTTCATTAAAAATTTGAGACATCTTTTTGTCATACTCATCAGGATCAAAGTCTCCTTCCAAATCCATCATATCCAGTTTTAGATCATCATTTCCTATGGAGAGAATCAATTATTTCAAAGTTATAATTAGTCTTTTAGTTCAAAAATTAATAAATATCTAAGCCTAGTTTACAAACCTGTAATTTCTTTTAGTTTTTCTATTTTTTCTTCGATTTCTTTTCTTTTCAGAGCTTTTAATTCCTTCAATTCTTCTCTTTTCTTTAATTTTTCTTCTTCTTTACGAGCTTTGACTTCTGCCCTTTTCTGTGATCTTCTAGTGTCCTTCTTTCTTAATGAATTTTCTAAGGTACGAGGATACCTTGTAACAATAGTAATAATATTTCAACAAAGCTAATAAACAGAAACAAAGTTAAATAAATTTGATAATATTATAATAACCTCTTTATAAATTCTTGATCAGGTTCTTCAAACCTAAAATTGTACTTGTGTTCGAATTCTTCTTGCGTATTGATATTGCGTTCGTCTTCTGACAAATTTTCATCAGAATCATGAGCTATATGTTCGTAGTCAATATCAGCATCTGTAGATTCTTTATCCAAAAACTTTTTATTCAGAACGTAATCTCTTAAAAACTTTTCATTTGCATCTAACTTAGGATCCGTCCAGAAATCTCTCAGAGGTTTCAATTCTTTTTCTTGTTCCTTGTTGATATCTTTTTTCTGACCCTTCAACCATTCTTTGTAATCTTCTTCTTCCTATTGACATTTTAAGATAAATATCATAAATCAACATTTAAATTCATATTATTTTATAAGTATTAAATTACCTTTTGCTTCTCTTCCTTGGATTTAGTTTTAGGCTTAAATAGCAGATCATCTTCTTGAGTATCCGCTGCATCCTGCAGTGCTTTCTTAAAACTTTCCTTGAGTTCTTGCTGCTCTTGAACATAAGTTGGATTACAAGGCTTTACTTCCTTTCCATTATCTTCATCCTCACTGTCACTGTATTTCCCACCTCTCTCTACAATGATTTTACGTTCATAATCACGTAGAAACAAGGATTTCTCTTTCTTTTCTTTCTTTGCACTTTCAACGCTCTTTAAATCGGTTTCATCAAAGAACTTGACTTCTTCATTGTAAATTCTTGGATCTTTATTTTTGAGACAGGCCAGGGTTTTGTAAAAGTTTTTTTCAAATTCTTCTGGAATTTCCTAATAAAACACATTAAGCATAAGTATACAAAATTGTTTACTTCAAGTTTATAATGATTCATTCAACTTACCTCTCCTTCGTCATCTTCAGACGATTCGCTTGACTCTTCATCAGACTTTAAAAGCGTTTCCGCATCCTCTCCATAACGCGCTTTTACTGCAAAATTAAATCAACAAATTGCACACACGACATAAACAAACAGGACTAACATCTTTGTCTACGGTTTTCACTTACATTTATGCAACTCCTCCTTCTGCCGCCAATTGTCGTAATTCGTGGCATAGTCTGTGTTGATGTTGAGCTTTTCCTCTGAATCTGAATCGTCGTTTTTAAACAATTTCGGCATTTTCGTTGTTACGATTAAAGAGAGCCATGAGAACACGTTTAGCTATCTATGGATTCTAACCTCAAAATCGGAAGTTTTGTCCACGCACGTGCGCACAAGTGGCGCTGCGTTCGCACGTCAACACCTAACTTTTCTGATGTTATAATATTGTCAATGTAGTTATAAATGCGGGTGCAACATGCTTGAGACTGAGAGAATAAACTTTGAGTTATTTATCTTGTAAAACATGTGATTTTTTGAATTATTTATTCAAAACTTTTGCATGCATAAAAACTGCTGATACAGTTTGAAATTTTTCAATTTGAGGTTTTTGTTTTTTTTGTGAGTTTTTTTGATACTTTCTTTGGGAACACTGTATATAAGTATATTTTGGAGCAAATCTTCTTACTTTCTTTGTACTTTGCTAATTGAATTTCCTTATTTTTAGAAAATTTAGCATAATGATAAACATATTAAGATGCTGTACAGGAAGATTACAGACGATACCTGTCACTACAATTTTTCGCAGGCCGTACATAAAAGTATCGAACAAAATGGAGATATTGTTAAAACAAGCTGACCAAATACCACGAAACTACGAACTCATTTATAGATATCCAACGTATAGAATGGCTGGATTTATGTTCCATACAGTTAATTGGGTAGCCATCACCACATTGGGAATAGTCTCGTATGCATGGTACATGGAGAAACCTTATAACGTTGATGAAAAATTGCCAAAATTTTTAAATAACCCAATTCAAGTAATGATTGTGGGTTGCAGTATGGCTATAATACTTTTTATTACGTGGACCATGCGTGGCAGATGTCCTATGAGAGTTTATTCTGACCCAAATAAAGGAGTGTACAGAGCAATTTTCATAGGAAAAATGCCATTTTCAGCAGAATATCATGAATTTCAGAAAGGTTCGGTGAGTTACGTATCTCAGGGTTCCATACTCCCATGGCAAAGTGAATTATTTCAAGCTAATGGTCGTAAAATTTTGTTGTATGATGACTACTTCAGAACAGCAGGTGATATAATTGATATGTTTGAATCAGAAAAAAAATAATTTTCAACATTTTGTACATAATCCACAAATTAAAAGTGTAAAATAAAAATTTCAATTAGCTTTAATACATCAAGCATTATTTCATTTTTTATAACTATAAACAGTTTCTATAAATATTACAGCTCATTCAAGCCCTCTTGATAGACTACTTTTCTTAAATTAACTATGTCTTTGTATAGGTATTATAAAATTTTAGAGAATTAATTTAAAAAATTCATTTATTCAGTTCTTATATTTCATATAACATATATTTACAGCATCATCATAACACATAAATCAAAATCATTCTGTCATAAAATATTAACCTACATACTTGCATATCTGTTCATAAGGAATCCTTTTTAATAGTTTCCTTCTATCTTTTAGTTCAATGTCAACACAAAAGTCATCAATTCTCACTTTTTCAATTGTAGCAATTTCATCATTGTATTTCCCCCATAAAACCATGACATCCCTGCCAATGGATGGGATTACTGTTTCAAGATATTCCTGGTCTATCTTAATTACATGTCCTTCTACATCTTCAGGTGATGTCAATTTAATTTTACCAATAAAACAATTGGCATCTATTACTTCCTCAACCGTTCCTTTAGCTTTGTAATATTTATCTCCAAGAGATTTAGTGACAATCTTGACTGATAAATCTTTTCTTAGCCACCCTTTTGTTTTGTCTTTCTCATCTTCACTGTCACTGTCTATTCTTGATTTTTTAGATGATACACTTGTACATCTGTCTGTATTTTTATGTTTTGACGATTGTTTTCCTTTCACAGAACTGCTTGTGCTCTGTTCATCATCACTCAGAGGTTCTTCTTTGATTTTTACTAGATTTGATTCTTTCTTTATAGCCAATAGTGGTTGTAAGGGTAGCACCTTTTTGGGTTTCAATTTTAGTTCAAGCACAAGAGGAGCGTCATCTTCTGGCCTTTCCAGTGGTTGCTTAAATTCTTCTGTACCATCATCAGCTGTTTTTCCTTTTTTGACTTGTTTCTGAATAAAGTCCATCATCCTTTCTTGATCATCCTTGTCCATTTTCTCTTTTTTTTCTTTTTTCTCCTGAGCAGCTAGGGTATCAGGATCTCTGTCTATGTACGTCACAAACCAACCTTTCTCTGTTTCGTCGACAACACATTTACCACTTCTACCCAACCATTTTATGTATCCAGTTAATGTGAGCCACATAGTAGCATTCATGTGTATGTGATTTCTATCCGCAATGTATTCTTGATATACTCTGTTAGCTGGTACACGTTTCGTTCCAAACTGGCGTTTCAAAAGTTTTAAAAATCCTTGAGAAAATTCTTTCGAAAATTGATCCATGTACTTGTTGGCATTATCAGCAAAGAGTAACAATTGTCTGTGGTGAGATTCAGACATTGTATGACACTTGAATCCATTCTCATCTCTGCACTGTTTTTGACACATCTGGCAATACCAGCGCAACTTCTGCAGACCCTTGGCTTTTATTTTATTTGCGATGTACTTGGGTGTTCCGACCTCGTGTTTGCCCATTTTTGCAAAGACTTAGAAGATAAATTCTACTAGTTATTACAGATTACAGAGAAGCAGTAGAAAAAGCCTTGAGATTTAATGTAAGTCTTTAGGTTCTATATGCTTAATACTTGTTTAAATATCGTTAACGAGCTTTGAAATGTAGTTTAAAAACAATTTGCTTATTAAACAAATAATCAGATTAACAAGAAAGGACGTTATACAAGCCGAAAGTGTAAACACACACAGCTCTCAATAACATAACCTGTTCGATAAAGCCATTTCAGGACGTCACACATCAGATATATGTTTTGTGTGATTATTGCCGATTTCACAAGTTGATGACTTTAGGGACGCAAGTACCTATAGTGAAGCGACGCGGGATTTTTAAATATTCAAACACGCATCCGAAGATCGAAATGATAGAAATGCTCTCTTGTTTACAAAATTGCGTACCTATATTATATTCGAGAAATGCACTTGATCTGATTGATGGTAATGAGCTCGGTGGATGAGGAAGATCTTGGTGGTTCGGAGGGCAAAGCTACCCCGTAAAAAAAAAAAGAAATTTTCAATTGAATATACGCGCGCATTGACAACTATAATAATTACAATTTGTGTCAAATATGTCAACATTCTTTTTTTTACATCAAAGTGCAAAATTATTTACCACTCGAATTTTCCGCTCATCAACGACCTTACACCCCGTAGCTCACAACGCTACCTACCTTACCGACGTTCGCCAAACCAGTTCCCTTCCCTCCACCATCCGTACATTCCCCCACACAAAAAAGCCGCCTATATAGGTACCATATCAGAAATAAATAAACTCGTCTCGACTGCAGCCGCGACGAGAGGAGAAAAACAAAAGCGGCGTTCGGGGGGGCAGCGGTCCGCTGTTAGTAAGGGTCCCAAACACGGTGGAGTGCGCACGCCCAGAGGCTCCGCGAGCGGCACGTGCGTGTATGGGAGCGAACTGCGGCTCGAGTTTGCGTCTGTGTGCGAGAGAGTGCGAGCGCTAACGGCGGCCGAAAACTCGCTCAGTGAGTGAGTGTCTGTCGCGCCGCGGAGAGACCCGAGCGACTCGTCTCCTCTCCTTATATACTTAACTATATACACACATACACGCGCATCTCCATTTTCTCTCCTCGCGAGTGTGTGATTACAGCAATATAATATATAACAGTTCTGTTGTGTGTTTTCCTGTGTACTCGGAATCTCGCGAGAGAAAAGTGTCGTCGTTTTCGTAGTTACATACGTGTGTCTCCGAGAACTCGTGTCGCGCGCGTGAGAGTATGTGTGTGTACACATAACAAGCGGGCATATAACACAGGAAAGAACAGAGTGAGGGAGAGAGATATATACTTATATATATATTTCGTACATTGGCGTAGCGAGCGCGTGAAAGGGTCGCCGCTGCCGCCGCCGCGCCTGTGTACATATACAGTACATAGCGAGTGCGAAGTAGCATTTATTAGACCCACAACGAGAAGACAAGTCGAAGATCCGAAAATGGACGCGTTGCGCGAGCAGGTGATGATCAATCAGTTCATGTTGGCAGCCGGCTGTGCCAGGGAACAGGCCAAGCAGTTGCTCCAGGCCGCGCACTGGCAGTTCGAGGTCAGTCTTCATCTTTCTCTTACCCTCTTTTGTTTACGTTGTTGTCGCCGCCGTCGCCGGAACAAGCACCTGCATGTCTGTATCTACTTATTCCCGTCGATGGCTGCACGTGTGTTTTTGGACCGAGAAGCTTCTTCTTCTCCTTCGTCTTCGCGACGGTATAGGGATATTATATATGTCTATATAGGTACATATATACATATACTGACAATGAAAGCCCGGTTCGTCTGGTGGCGGAGCATGTTTTGGGTGAGGTGGCTCATCGTGTTCCGAATTTCTCTGTGTTTGTGTACATTTCTGCCATCCGAGGAGATGTGGAATTTACTAACGCAGTTGCACAGTCGGCTACGATCGGAAACGTAAATAAACAAAGGAGCTGTCTGTATATAGGTTAGATCGCGTTTCGCGAGGCGATTTAATTTTAATGCTCCTTTTCTCGTGTTTTTTTTAGGTTAGGTCGATTTCGTTCTCTTCAATGCTCAACCGTTGAGAAATGAAACCCATTGATGTTTCGTCTGACTATACTTCGTCAGCTCAAGTCTCATTATTTCTACATATCGACCCACCGAAGACAATAAAACAAAACCCGCTTGCTCCGCTGCTTTGTTTACACCCCCACCTTTCTCTGCTGTTTTGCAACAAGCCTAGCTTGCACACATGCAAAATAAACAATGGCCGTAAACACGAGAGAAGAGGGCAATCTAAAAACCGCAAAAGGAGCAGCGGCGCCGTTGGCTCTGCCGTCATATCCGCGAATGGCTGTGCCTTATATGTAAACAAAGCGGGGAGAAAATGGCTGACGCGAACCGCGCGCGCGCGCCTTTCCTTTCCTCCTCGCGCGCGCTCGACGCGGCCAATTTTCTTCGGTTTGCGGGTTTGTTTCGGATACGAGATCGCGTGACTCGACTTCCTCGCGAGTTTAGCTTCACAAATGGAAATTGACATTTTGATTTCGCTTTTTTTCCCCTCTCTGTTTGCCAGTGGACTTATTTCTATTTAGCGCTCAATAATTGTTATCCTGTTTTTTTAATTATCTTATCTTCGTCGTCGGTAATTAATTTGTTATCTTCGGTTTCAACGGTTCTTTGGGTTTTTTTTTAATAGAATTTCGTTGTTTATTATCGTTCATTGATTTCGGATTAAACGTTAACTCCGTTTTATCGATATTTCTTTATTTATAGGCTAACGACTGTTTCATTTACATTCCCGTTCTGGAAACTTTGTTTCGATTTCATTAGCATTTATGATTCGACGTGCGCTGTTCGCAATCGTAATAAACAAAAGCCTCTGAGCGTACAAAGTTTCCCGTATAGAAAATCACCTTTGATGCTTCAATTTTCCACGCAAACGATAATAAGTACGCCTTCAAGGTTTTATCGATTTACTTTTACATAAGCCCCGGCCACTAGACTAATTCAATTACATTATTTAATTTCCTTTTAATTCATTCTCGGTGCCTCGGTTCGCGCGCACGACAATCTGCGTTGAACTATCTGGGCCGAATAGGCGAACATTTTTAATAATGGGCCTTTATCGCTGCGATAATAAATGTACGAATAGATGAAACAAAAAAAAACAAACATTTGATATATAAAATACAGTCGTGAATTTTGGGGAAATGTATCCAATGAATTTGCGTCAATCGAGTAAGCCTGTGATACTATATACACCTTTCTAAACACATGTAATATTCCCAAATGTACCATTGTCACCGGAGTGTAATTCCAGCGGGAAAACCGCTTTAAGTAACGCGCGCCTATATACTGTAGCTGTTTGTCTTATTGTTATGAAAGTTTGACCTTTTATTTATATAACAATTGCACCTCATCAAGCTAATAGTTTCGTGGATACCATAAACACAAAGCAATTTCAATAATGCCTCTCATCGTTTAATATATTTCCAATCTCTTATCGAAACCCCTGCAGAGCATCGTTCGACTCCCTAATATACAAAACAAGGCACAAATTTTTCCACTCTCCCAAAAACTCATAGCTGCCACACCACACCGCGACGATAACTACTGACTCGTTCCCAATCGCAAACGGAATAATCCTTTTTTTTTCTCTAAAAAGCAGTATAGCCCATCTAGGAAGCGCCGAGGCATTATTCAATTGATCATATAAAAAAGAGCCTTGACACGAACCGCCGCTGTTACGTCACGCCGCTGCCGCGCGTGTTTACAAACAGAGCAGCGCGCGCCGCCGCGGCCGTCATAACAAGGAAGGACAAAAAACTCGAAAGGGAGTTTATGTGTGTGTGCAGCTGCAGTGCAGCGTCGCTCTTCCAGGATTATCATCGTCGATGTATATCCGAGAGAAAAATCGAAGCCCTCGAGCTTTATTTTTCGCCGCGTGATAAAAGCATACAGGGGAGAAGCGACGCTGGAATATTCTATATACTGCAACGATGCAGTGTGTGTGTGTGAGAGACGCGGCGCAAGGTCACGTCGTCGATCGAGTCGCGCGTGCGCCCGACGACGTCTGCACACGGGTGAAAATATATATATTGTATACGAGTTGACGTTTTCATTCATGAAAATGACGCATTGTCCGCGAGCGTTTGTTTATGTTTATTGTTTGGGGGTGGGTTTGTTCAACTCTTACATATTAGGCGGCGTTAGAGGTTGAAATATCATAACGATGTTTCGCATAAAGTATAATGAATGAAGAGAGGAAAAAACGTAAGCAAACAGAGTCGTAGATCATCCTATTAAATGTGGGAATGGAAGTTATCTCTCTTGAATTTTCGATAAAGCTTCATGTTCGTCGTGGCTCTCGGTTATGAAAGGATCTAAAAACGGAAGTATTTATCTATATACTTTTATCGTATATCACTGCCTGACTAGAGCAAAAAGATTGATAGTGCTCTGTGTGTATTATATACGTATGCGTCAACTGTGTGAGAATTTTTCAGAGAGCGACGACTATTTCTCTCTTCGCGATATTTCGCCTCGTCGCCTTGAACGAATTCCAGAACTTTGCAGATTTAATATACACATGATGTTTATAGTTCAACCGAATACTATATACATTATAACACGCTTTTCAAACGAATCTTTCCCCCGCGCAATATATCGTACAATTAGATTCTCTCTCCCCGCGAACCAATATAAAAGCGGGGCACACCTAAAATTTCCCAAACAAAAAGCCGTGGCGATATCCAAGGCCTTTCTCTCTCTCTCTTCTTTCTTCGCTGAAGAGAAAGAAACGTGCGCTGCCGGGGCTCTCCAGCGAAAGAAAGAAAGAGAAGCACGCGCGTCGCCCTCGTCTGGCTCCGTTCTGTACAGTGTGTGTTATATAGGTGCGCGAAGATTGGCCTCGGGCCACGACGCGGTCGAGGGCCATTGAGAGCAAAGCGGCGACGGCGTCTTCTTCGTCGGCGACGAACAGACGAGAATATAAGGGAAGTCCTTGCCGAGCCGATGCAAGAGTCACGAGACGGTGGCTCGAATTATTTAGACTTCGGCGCCGTGCTCAAAGCAACGATTGTTTTATATAGATGTAACATGCAGGTCTTTGTGTTGTAGGGGAGGAGTCTGTTTTATTTTTGTTCTTTCAGGCTTTTTTTTGGTATGATGGGTCTTGACAGTTCCGTCTGTTACTACTGCCGAGTTTGCGTGTAACCGTACTGCAGCTTTAGAATGAGAATCGTTTTTAAATTCAGGCTTTCGCTCGATGTTTTCGGCTGAAAATACACACAAAGCATCATCCAACGTCAATGGCACCTTTCGTTACGTAACTGCATGCACGGTTTTACACCTGGTATACATCCAAGCGGTATCCGCGTGATGCGCTCTATATATATACATTGAATGTAAATACCGCGTGCCGCAGAAGGCTGACTATTATTTTCGTATACGCAAAGCTGCACAAATCCGACGAGAAAGAAAAAAAAACATCAAGCTGCTCTATTCTTCTATACCTGCCAATTAGAATGATCGGATGAACGAACAAAAGCGTATATAGTATAGTCGAATCGATCCAGCCGTTATTACACGAAATTTCGTGTAGGAACACGAAACAAAGAGCCGTCATAAAGTTCTGGAAAACATTACGTAAAACCGGTTTATCTCGATCGATCGAATATTTTACCTAATCAAACAAATTTTCACCAGCCATTGTTTCCAGATCATAAAGGTGTCTATATAGGTATATATAAGACACGCGTGCTCTCTCTCTCTCTCATGCAACCATCAGCGCAGAGCCTCGTCGTTGATGGCGCGACGACGACGACGACGACGACAACGAGGCGGAGGGAAAAGTCACGAGAGAGCCTATACTCTCCGATGCGACGTTGCCAAATGTCGCATCTGCTCTTTCTCTCTGTGTCTCTCGTACATATATATACAAGTAATACCTCGCAGATACACTTCCTCCTCTCTCGACGATATGATGTATATAGGTGTTGTATGTGCGTGTGCGAGTATTAACAGAAGAGATATAATAAACGCGAGTTCGATGTCGATTATATACACACAGCAGAGGCCGTTATCTTTCAGCCGCATGCGAACCGCCTTTTTTTTCGACTGCGCTGCGATTTGTTGTTGCGAAGCCAAGGCGAAGTTACATTGCGCATGGCGCTGCTGTTGCCGTCCAGCAGCTGCTGAAGTTGAAGTTTCACGCTTCAGAGGTCGTGGTGTCTCTTAGCTTACATGGTGGGGTTTCTTTTTAGACGTCTTTCAGCTGTGGAGTACTTATATAGGTATAGTGTGTATACATGATAGGCTGAGCTGTATGATTTGATTTTGAAAGAGAACGGGGATAAAGGAGAAATAAATTTATC
The DNA here is from genome assembly GCA_900474305.1 of Cecidostiba fungosa. NCBI lineage: Eukaryota > Metazoa > Arthropoda > Insecta > Hymenoptera > Pteromalidae > Cecidostiba > Cecidostiba fungosa. The sequence goes on along the minus strand of UCOJ01000155.1, from coordinate 108,842 downwards.
CTTTATCCGTTTTGGGATATTCGTATAGGAAAAATTCTCTCGACACGTCTGACGAGTTATTATATTCTCGGAGCTGTCGAATTTATTTTACAAAACAAGTAACGGTTGAGTGACACTTTCCACTTTATATAGATTCAACGCTGTATTTTTGAAACTCTGCATATTTCAAGTCTATTACTCCGGCCCTTCGTCCGAATATTGATTTATCGGAAAGCACTTTTCTCGTTTCGAAGACTATTTACAGAATATTTTTTGTTTGTTTGCAAACTGCGTTACATCACCGAAAACGTTCACGACCTTTCACACGCAAGCACCTCCTTATTACTTCAATTATGCCGTCGTCGAGAGAAAGAGAGATGATTCACCTCTCGCCGGGATTTCCAAGAAGGGCGCGACGTCTCTGAAAAAAAAGAAACAGACGATCGACTCGCGGTTATTGCGCGACTCTCACGAGTACCTACACACGCCACATAAGTGTATACTCGCTTGTGTGTGTCGGTGTGTGCGGTTTTTTTTACGCCGTATACGCAGACTTCCTCTCGACAGCCGGTTTTAATCGGTGAACGAGTCCTTTTTTAGTCCCAATTCGCTTGTGTTTGTATAGCCTCCAAGTTTCTTGATGTAACCGGAATGCTTTGGGCTCGCTGCTGCTGCTGCTGCTGTGGAAAGTTATATATTATACGTGGGATTCTTTTTTGGAGTGTAATTTCGCGAATCGGCCAACGAAACTTGCTGTGCATAAATTTCATTCTTGATATCGATGGCTTTCTTTTGCTTACATTTTTTAAATATTGTGCCTTTTTGCAGACAATCAATCACCGCGAGGAAAAAAATGCGAAATCGGTTGTTGTTATTACAAAGTCAAATCCATAAATAGAAACGCTATCAAGATACACGACAAACGCACGATTCAACAACACATACACTCGTCGGTGTAATGTACCCACAAGCTTATCGTCGCATTACGCATAAACGAGTACATCAACAGCATAGATCCAAATTTAAATCGCTCAACGTAAATCTCGCATCGCTCGGCGGCGTTGATTGCGCAATTTTTCATCGCGACTCTTTCTCTCTCGGCGAATAAATCATCCGCGAAGCTCTAAAAAATGTTTGCTAACAAAAATCTGGCTTTTCTCATATTCATACGCTAATACACAATACCGTCACAAACAATATAGATATACTCTCGCGTCGATCTCAAGGAGCCGCTTCATTTCAATAAAACCACTTTCCTTCGATGCCGCACAATGGAGAGAGGGACGTGTCGGCGGCTTGTATTTATAGCGGGTGTAAGTTCCGAGCTACACGACGACTGGGAAAAACACGAGAGGAAGAAGAGGAAGGAACGGTAGTAGTGAGATGGATAATGGTGTCTGCAGTGAGGAAGTCGCGCTGCGTCATTGTACTTTGCTTCGTGAGCTGGGCTATATACTGTCGTAGTGATGTATCGTGTGCACTAGCTGTATGGGTTCTATATGGTAGAATCGAGATTATTGAAGAGGGTATATGAGTTATGGATTAGCTTTTTTTTGTGAGGGGGATTAAATTAGCTGGAAAATATGCCGTTGGTGACAATGATCGATTCAACTGGTGATGAATATGTAGATGCAATTAGCTATAAATTCTTCTTCGGCTATATATCGGTATGTTTATATACACGTCTCCCAAGATTCAATTAGTATATTTCTCAAAACAACATTTATAGAGGTATCACCTATCAAAAGGAATTAACTCCAATCCCTCAGCCAAGCGCGAAGACAAGCAGCTAATATATCGGAAAACAAAGCAACCCCGCAAAAACTTAGTCAATCCAACTAAAAGTTCCGCTTCCTCGACTGCAGAGTATCGCTATATGCTCGCCTCTGCATCGACTGCACATATACACACACACCCACATATCCACCCGCGCAAACGTGTATACATATCCGGCTAGAGGGTTTGCGGCTCCAAATGCATTTGTCTCTCTTGCGTCCCTCGCGAGGGCGTCGCGTCGAGTCGATCGATCGACGAATTTTCCCTATGTGTATGTCGTGTGTGTATATATGCGCGAAAGGAGGAGGTAAACGGGGAATTATTCAGTGGAGCCTCGCGCGCGTTATTACTGTTTCAATGAACTTTGCCGCAGACATGAATTCAAGAGAGAGGAAATATATGAGGGAGACTCTCTCTCTCTCTCTCTCTCTCTCTCTCTCTCTCTTTCTCGAGTGAACTTTGAAGTGTGGCTTTTGCCTTTAATCTTTGTTTATGTGTATAGTCGCGGAAGTGACTTGATATTTTATGGAATTACTTCTTTGAAGGCTCTGAATCGAGTTTGAAACTTTTTTGAATCGACTCTGCTTGATATGAGTCAAGTGAAAATTTCACCTCAAGAATTTTGCAAAGGCAGCTCGCTTTTTTACACGAAATGCAATTACGCGCTTTTCGAAAGTTAAGTTGTCACTCGAGAGTTGGGAACGAACTTTATTATTCTCGCAGTGAATTAGCTCGTCGCTGTGAATGGAAATTTAAATTTTTCAAAAAAACTACACTCAACTTGTAGCACAGTTTGGATAAATCATTTTCTCGTAAATATACTTACGCAAAATTAAATCTCATTTGAATTATAATAGTCGTTTGGATAAGCGATTCAGGCAAGAGGCAATATATATTTGAAAATACGTTAAAAAACACACGTGCTAAGCGCCGCTATTTCGCAACGGTAAATAATCATTTGTAAACAAAAAAGGCTCTTGGCAGTCATGCTACATAACTTATGGCGCCCTGCTTTACTCTTGGAAGGAATAATTTGCCACCGAGTGCACAAGCATCCACGAAATCGTATCGTTGCAAAACAGCTTTTGAATTATTAATAGCTGACTATTATTTTTCTGATAGACGATGTCTATTTATTTGCCATTATTGAAACAAAACTTATACGTATTACACAGTTTTCTGGAAAATCAATCATTGTACAAGTTTAGTTGGAATCTTTTTTTTTCCTCTTGGAAAAATCATCAATATAATGGAATCTGTTACTGCTTTGTCAACGACTAAATTAATTTCGTTAATTTTAATTTATGAAATAATCAATGTGTTTTAATTGATAGCGACTTATTGCTGGTAGAATGATCTTGAACAAAAATCAAATAAATATAATACAAGGTGATTGCGTTTTAATTAAATTGCGATTATCACGATACGCCCAGATATTGAGAATGTTTTGATATACCTTTTTCCGCGAAAACGATATTTTCTATAAAAAGTACTCAAAAATAGTTCGCGTATAAAGATATTTTATTAATTAGAACATTTTAAGAAACCCACTGGCTAATCATTGAAGAGTGGAGATAACTTTGACGCAAAAGATTAAAATTTCCAGTTTTATCTCTACGTTCAATACAGAGTTATATCAAAATAAGAAACGAGAGAGCACGTATAGAAGCTTGTTAATTTAGAATTTCAAGTTTGAACTTGTCGCTTTTAGTGTAAACGAAACAAACAAGATTATGACACATCAGTAGGCGACGATGGGTTATTGAACTTTAGACAGATGTTTGATAACACAAGACACCTCGTTGATGACCAAGGACATGATATTCGATATATATTCGATAAAGTATTGCAAATAAAAGAAACAGTCGATCATTGTCGTACTACACTGAAATAACCATCGCGAGTACAATATTTCTAAACACAGCTGCAAATATAATATTTGCTTGTACGTTTATCTCTCTTCCTGCTTTTTCTTCTCCCGTATACATGAAACTACACGATTCCCACCTATCTTATGTATATATGAAAAGGTTGAATACTATTTATTGTATCCAACGAATTGGATTAACACTTTGTTCTCACTATGGGCGATAACAAACCTCGGCTTCTATAGAAAAATTAGAAAATTTTATTATCAGGACTATCATCATTACTATACCATGTATGAGTCCTACTCGTGCTCCTACTATACTTTCCAGTTTTGCCCAAATCCATCAGTCGAAAAAAGTTTTCTACGAGGCTCCGCAAAAATAAATTCTCCACTTGGATAGTCTCGACACCGTCAGCGTAAAAACTCCTCCGCGAATGAATCGCTTCGCATGAAGCTATATACAGAGCTAGTACATGTGCCGTTTGCGTCGTCGCAGGACGTGAGCGCGCGTATACATTATGTAGTATCTGGCCGAGCCACTTCCGCGTCAGCTGAACGTCAGAGGAGGAGGATTTCGCGAGTAGCCTCGTGTGGTTTGGCTTATCGATTGGAGAGGACTATACTCGCGTGATGTGTTGGATGTGTGTATAACGCGGACTGCTGGGATTTAACAAACTTTTGTTGTTGTTGAACTGGGGGGGTTGGATTCGATTTCGCTGATCTGATTTGACGTCAAATGTAATTGCGTAACCCGACGGTCTCTCTCTCTCCTTTCGAAGCTTGCCTTTTAGTTGCCAGATTTTGATAAACTGATAAGCGAGATTGTAGGTCATTTATAAGTTTTTTTTCTTCTTCTATTTTTAAGGAACGTGCTTGGGTTACGAAAATTTTTAGCATTTAGATGAGCTTTTTGTTTTGATGGTGAGAAATGGGTGGTGTTTTTTGTCTGTTGGGTCATAATTTACGTTTAGAGGAAGAAGCGGATAGGTCGAGGAAAACGAGTTGGGCATCATCGTTCGTTTCAAACCACTGAATTAGGAAAAGAGTCATTCGTTCGAATTGATTTCTTTCCGCGTGGGTATATGTACCTATGAAAGTTGTATATGAGATCGTAAGATGATAAAAATGATGAAAAAGACATGTGTTTTGAAGTGGGAAATTGGATATTGCATTGGTTTTTTTTCCTTTTATTTTAATATCATAGATACCACTCGTAAATGAAAAAGCTCATATATAATATGAACTGCTGGACTTTATACACTTGTTTCAAAATGAACTACATCCACTATTTATTTCCTACTTACTCTACTAATTGGTTACCTGATCACGGCGATAAACCGTTAACTAACCATTCGATGTGATTACCGCTTTCATTACGAAATTCGCTACGATCTATTAATACGTCAAACTAAAGCAGGATTTGTTGTTGCTTAAAGATTCAGCGATAATATAATTAAATAATAACCGTAATTATGTTGGCAGAATTGGTTTACTTCGCTCGGAGCACACATTTATTGGGTTATAAAGTTTTTACTACGAGATATAAATATTAAAACTGTGCCCCTGTCGATAAAAATATCGATTACAATTTATATTATAGATAACAAATTTTATATGCATTTTTTTCATTAATTTTCAGACGGCGCTCAGTATATTTTTTCAAGAGGCTGCGATACCCTCGTGCGCTCAGGGACCCGGTGGTACACACTTTGGACAGGTGAGTTGACGTTGACTTTCTCCAAATTCTAACTAACAATAATAAAAGTCAAAGAAACAAATGCATTAATAACAAGATTAAAATTCTGCAAAAAAGATTTTGTTATTACGCACACCGTTGATTTTATTTTTCTTCTTCGTATCTCATTTTTAATTCTTTTTTTTTTATCTGCGAGCAAGGTTACATGTTGTGTACAATGTGCATTAATGCACTCGCGCCGTGCTCATCAAAGCGCAAACAAAATAAGTATGTCTTGCGAACATCGCATGAATGAATCGGCAAGAAAAAGCTGCCAAGACACATTATTTATTTTTCGCGAAGAAGCTATTTTTATAACCACCAGCAATCCATGTCAAACTGACGATCCTGAAGAAATATTATTCAATCCCATCGTAACTCTTTTCCAATAAGCTATATCACTTGAAATAAAAATTCTCGCCTATATGAATGTATATACTGTTCTGCTTGTCTGGCAAACACACATTCCTCTAGCGATAATTTCTCCAACTACGCAAATTCGCGTCTCGGAGATTTCACGCTCGAGTGCACCTGCACTAGCTCGGCCCGGGATGCATCACGCTCCAGTCGGATTGTGTGCGCGTCTTTGGCGTATAAACACGCCGCGACGGCTGCGCTATTGCGCAACTGCGTAAAGCAACAGTCGCTGTTATAGGTATATACTCCGGCCGATGACGCCTCGGTTTATCGCTGCGAAATATTGACACTTTTACTTCTGCGTGTATTTTGTTTGGATTTAGTTTGTTTTTTTCTGTCTCTTTTGATGTTGCTTGCAGTGTTTTCTATGGGAGAGAAAGAGTCGTTGAGCTGGATGTTGGGTGAAGATTTCATGAAGCTTCTGTGTTGATACTGTGAAAAAAAGTTCGAACAGTTTGATAGAAAAAAATATTTAAACTAATAGAAGCCAACGGGTTTTAAAACAGTTTATAGTCGATGCAATGAAAACTTTTCGATGCTCAACGTCGTGCGTACTTATAAGAGAGTATTTAAAAAAAAAATCCATTCCAATAAAATTGTATTGTATCAAAATCGTGGACTCTGCATTGCAATTACCAACATCGAGAGTTGCTTAATTGTACATCATGGACTTATTTAGACATCGAAACATTAAATAGGCTATGCTCGGACCCTCTGCGATACGATGTTTCTAATCGTTCACGCCTGAGATGTGCCTTTGCTCATCAACACACTGAGAGCGGGGGGCATTGGAAAATACAATGTCCCTCGCATCTGACCCAGTAAGATACGTCCATCCCATTAGGAACCATCCAAGTGTTGTATTTCCATTGTGCAACGTTATGCCTCTCTTTAAATTCCTCTTAACTATATATACTGCTAGAGTTATTGTTCGAAAGTAAATTACTTTCCTTTTGAAATATTACTATAGAAATTTTCTGTAATAGTTGCAAAAATGCTGATGCGAGGCAAGTCAATTTGTAATTAAATGTTGAGAATATCTCGTGTAATCTTCAGTCGTTAAAGTTTGCGTCCATTAGTCAAGACGCAATCTTCTCTATATACAAAGAAGTTCCACAGAGGAAGCAAACAGAGAAAAAAATTGAAATTCCCTCGCGTGATCGAGTGACAGCTGCGGTGCGCGGAATAGAGCTAGCGTATGTAATCGAGTTGCGCAAGTTAATTCCCCTGACTGTTTGTTAACAAAGAACCCGATTTTTCTAGATATCTCTATCCTCTCATCTGGATGGTATTTATTTTTATATACTGTGTTTGTATATAGGTATATCACTCGTTTTACGCGCGTGCAGCAGTGAAAACTCTTATTTTTAGAATTTAAAAAGCTTTTCTATAAAGACAAAACATTTCTTCTCGAACGTTAAAACAATGTTAAACTTGCCCACAAAGAGTTTTATAACTAGCCGAGAAGAAAAAAAAATTGAACCGTCTGACGCTTGCCAGCTTTACTTTTTGGTGATTAAGAAACGTCCAGAGAGAGAGAGAGAGAGGGAGAGAGCGCATCCGCATTTTCGTCTCGTGCTGCACAAATAGAAAAAGTGGATCGCGGCCAGTAAAACAGAGAAAATAATCGAGGCACGACCCACAGGGGCATACCACCGCCTTGCTGAAACATGCAGCCGTGTGTTATTTTCTCTTGTTGTTATTGTTCTTCTATTTCCTGACACGCTAATGCTAAACTGTGTTAGATATTTTAAATAAGGAAAGTCGTGCGCATGACATGATAATTTTACCTTTCTATCGTTTCTAAAAATATTCAGTTTCAAAGCGCGATGATTGAAAAATTCAACACATGATTAAAATAACAAATATAATCGTGACTGTGTGACAATCTACGTCACCGTTCGAGTATATTTTGAAATAAACTGTATGCACAACACGTAACGGCTATAAAGGAACAAAGATAGGTTTGCGCGCAAAATCCATGGAATAACCGAATAAATCCGCTATCAATCCTCGTTTTAGAATGTATACTATATACTGCAGATATGTAGATTTTATTATACGCACTTTGAAACCGAAACAAAGTTTTTTTATTGTTCGGCGAGAGATTTCTCTGCGAGAAATAACGATGAATATACACGACAAAATTCAGGGAACGTCGGTTAAGTGCTAAGTCATTTCGCGAAAAGCTACTTACTTCCTCGAGTCACGCGTCAACATAAATTAAATGGACCAAGTCAAAGACGCTGAGATGCGCGAGTATAAAAGAAAATAATTGCTTATTTACATTCCAATGTTTATAAAATTAATGTAGGCAGTTAAATTTAACCCAAAAAGATAATACTCAGCGTTACGTTTGCCGCAACTATAAAAAATACGTCGATTATTTATAATAACTGTGGAGGAAAAAAAAACGTATAATGCTTTTGCTTGAAGAAATTTGTTAAATTATCCAACGCTAAAATGTGTTTACCAACACAACACAGCGACTCGTCCGGCAGCGATGGCGACGACGACAAAACCAACCGAGTTATGCTAATGCCCGGCGAAGTGTGTGTATAGGTATATATTATAATAGAGTGCGCGGACACCGTCGTCGCGTCTGCAAACAGCGGAAGGGAAAAACGAGCCTGCCTCGAGAACTATGACTCACCCGAAGGCCACCTCCTCTCTCGCACAACGTTTTTCTTCTTCTTCTTCTTCGCTATAAGTAATAACGACTGCTGGGATTTTCGGAAAAAGTTATTTTCGTCAATTATCTAACGAGAGCTGTATGCGTCTATAGGGCGCGTCGTCTATCCTTTTTTAAGTTGAAGGCCGTCGTCTCGTCGCGACGACGATGATGATGGACAGAAGACGCTGTATTTCGAGAATGTTTATTTATGATTGTTTGTCTTTTGTGCAAAGTCTGGCACTTATGCAGTTTTCTGGTATTTTCGGAGGCGCTATTATATAGTCGCGAACGATATATACGTGTGTAATAATGACGCCGGTGATTTATTTTCTTATACCTACTACTACATTGTTGTTTATGTAAGTCAAGCTGCAGTTGTTGCTTCAAACGAGAGCAGACGCAATTAAAATTTTGCTTGTTAAAAAAGCAGGTTATATACAATGTGCGAACTCTTCGAGGACATGCTTATTCAAGCAATCGATTGTAAACACTGTGTTTCAAGTATGTTTATTTCAGCAATCGCGCTCTATATTTGGCATCCAAGCTCAAGAAGTATTTAGTTCTGATATTTTATTTAAATAATTTGGCAGATGTCAGCGGGGCGTTTACGTCGCGTCTCGAGTTTAATTTCGAAAACAAATCAAACGTGTTAATTATAATAATAATAATAACACACTCGCGTTTATTAATACAAGGCCTGCAGGTAAAAATAAAATGTAGCCGCGAGATGCGCGCAGGCGACGCCAAGAAAGTCGATATATCACACATCCCTTCGAAGTGAATGGGTTGTAAATAACAGCTTTTATTGGTCAATATAGGAGGATGTGAAAGCAAATTTAATACTTAGTCGGCAGAATGACGGCAGGTACTGAACTTTGTTATTTAGTTACCGCGTTGAGTATTAAAACCTATATACGCGCATAGTAATTTTTAATGTCGTCAATACTTATTTTACAGTATTCCCTATCTATTATAAACAAAATAAACCGCCAGACGCTGCTGTTGCTGCTGGAGAGTAAACACGCAACAATAATCGCAATCGTAAAATGTAATCAAAGTCATTTCAGCGGCACACGCGCACTCAATTTAAATTCACGATTTTACACGCACAGAAAGTCCCGGTTTTTATGACACCTGCAGTATCTATTTCACCTTATACGAGAGAACCAGCGTAAAATCGCGAGTTATACAGCAGCTCTTTCTCTCTCTCTCTCTTCCCCCTGTTCGTAAGCATCGTCCGGAAACGCGTCCGACGTTCCTCCTTTCATTTTTATTTTACACCCCGTAATGTCCACTGCTTATCTAGCTCACGGTAAATAAGGCAGAAGTCGTAAAGTGCACTCAGGGGGTGGGTGGAAATGCACAGCTCGAAAAAGGCGCGACGCTTGAATATTTCAGAGCAGTTCGCCCTTTGTGTGAGACGTGGTCAAAATTCGATAAGACATCCGAGAGCTTTTATATTTATATGTATATACGGAGTTTCGTTTTGCTCCTCCTCCTCCTCCGTCGAGTGTAGGGTGTCGTCGAAATATGGAAGATGATGTTTTTTAAAACGTTCGATTTGCAAAAATTCGCTGCAGCCAATAATATAAACTTATTCGATATGCTTCCATACAGAACCCGTTCGATCGGCAGCAAGTCACGGACTTTTAATATCGCGAGCGAAATAATAAGTAACAGCTTGAATCCGAAGCAGCGTCAGCCGTATAATAAGGTGCTGATATATAAAATTGCCTTTCCGGCGTGTGTGTACCACGTGACACAAAGACCTCTGAACTCGTATATATATTACCCATCATCACCCACGCGTGTCTCTCAACATTTTCTCGTGCGACGCGGTAATTTTAGAAGGAGGTTGAACATCTATTCCCGTTCGCTCGATAAGCAGCGGCGTTTCTTTTTTTTCGAAAACTACATATTTTCGCTATTCATAGAAGCGCTAATGTGCGAGCCTCTGAATGGCCGGACTATTTTTGTTGGACGAGCGCGTATATACACAGCAGCACATACTTCCCGAAAGAAAGCTTTGGCTGGTGTGGGTTTTTAGGCGTAGTGTAAATACAGGGTGAAAATAGCACAAAGTCGACTTTTCGAGGAAGCGCGGTTATATGCTTTGTTCTTCTTGTTGCGTTTTGCAAGAGTCTTTCGCTTGAATTTTTAATCGGTTCGAGTGGATAAATTGGATGGTACTTCATTGGGAGAGGTTATACAAAAATACTGCAGTGACCCAGAAAAAAGCTTTCTTTACGCAAGTTTTATCTCTATACACTCTTTAGGATTACGCACACGGCGTCTACAAAATAATAATCATTAATGACTTAGCAATAAACAAAACCGTTCGATCTGCAAAAAAAAAGTCTCGCACAGTTCACGCTTCGGTTCACCGAAAAAAAGTCTCTCGTCCACAATCAAACACTTAGTATCGCAGTCAGGCGATAAATAAACAAACAGCGTCGGTGAGATGGCATTCGCTTTGGCGCGCGTGCATATATATATACGTGCTCCATTTACATTTTCCGCTACAGCAGCAGTATTATACTTCGACCGTAAATTATCGTCTATGCTAAAGAGCCGATGATAAAACACGTGCGGCTACCGGGCTGCACTGCACACATAAGTGAAAGGTAAAATTCAATATGTCCTTTCGCGCTTGTCGCACCGCTCTGTTGCTCGCTTTGCCTCTTGTCCTTTCTAACGAAGGATAACCGAGCGCGGGAAACGGGTAATTCCTCTTTTTTTTCCTCTCTGTGTAGTAGATACTGAATAGAGACTGGGTTGTACGGTATTAGTGGATGAAAAGGTGATCCGGAAAAATGGGAGGTTTTTATTACGGCCGTTAATTAGGGGGAAAGTTTAAATTATCGTGAAAGTGTTGTCGGTCGAGGAAAACGAAGCTCGTGGCGGCAAAATCGATTTTAGTTTCTGTGTGTGTGCAAGTAGTTGCGCGAAGTTTCAATGTTATTTATGGTCGGATGTTTTAAAAGTCGGTTTTTAATTGTGGAAATAGATCTAGGGATTCGTATATTTGCTGGCGTTTCAGCTTTCGTCGGCTTAGAAAATAGATGTTTGAAGAGTATGCGTCTATAATAACCGCGAGATAAACGAGGCCCGTAAATATTTAGACGTTTAGATATCACTTGTGTATTTTTAGCGGCTACTGCCTTTTCAACCTGGTATTTTTATTATGCTTCGATTATCAGCGTTAGTTACAAAGATCGCGTCTGGGCCAGTATCACGCAATGTTTATCTTTTCGTAAACAAATTTGAGAAAGTTACTGGTTATTAACGATTCCTCGTTCAAAACAAATCACTTTGATTCCTGGATAGAGGGATTTATGATTCAAACTTTTCTATACAATCGACGGCTCTAATTTTATGCAGATATCTCGGCGGATAAATCCAGACCGCGCCTCCTTTCGAGTCCACTGGCTATACATCTACTTCAGAAAATAAAGAATATGCGGAAGTATTCATAGGTTTACGGAGGTCGAGTTTCATTCAAAATTCAAAGCCTGTATATAGAGACGTATATACAGCCGCGCGCGCACGGGTTTTTCGAATTTATGGGAATTCGTGGCATCTGAATGTTACGACATAACGCTCTTTCACGTAACCGAAAAGCGTGACAGGACTACCACAGCGAGCTCTTAACAGTTTTATTACAAAGTGAATTTTCGTATACACACATATCTATAACGAAAATTCAAACGTCAGCGTTCAAACATCATAAACCAACAACACAAAACACTCTCTGACCGAAAACGACGCGCCTCCAAACAAGCGACAGAGCACACACATACTCGTGACGACGATTCTCCACAGCAGCTCAACTCTATTCTCGTCGGCGGCATTCCGATAAGCCGCGTGCCAAATCGTCGCCGCCCCTGCGCCCGCGCGTGCCTATATGGCGGTCTTTGTTCGTCTCTCGTGCGTTTACGCCGACGATCGTAAACACAGGACATGACTGGGAGGGTTATGATACCCCCTCTGAGAGGTGGATTGATTTGCTGTGGGACATATACATATATATAAGGAGTGACGTCGGGGAATTGCCTCTTTTTTCGAGTGGTTTGAGTAGTGGGGCTGAGGGTTGATTAGGACGGGCGAATTGTTGGTTCTTGATGGACTTTTGTTTTTTTTGGGGAGAGATCCTTGTATTATTCGGGATATTTATTGTCATGTAAGTTGGAAGCTTTTGTTCACGCAGACACTTAAAGCGGAAGTTTTTGTCATTTTTGTTAGCAAACCTTTATTTATTTACTTGCAAATAACCAAACAAAGCTTCTGGAGTTGGTAACAGCTCGTGACGTCGAGGGAGGAAAAGAATAAATCGAAAATCAAATATCTATCGAGCAAACTTCCATATTAACGTCCAAATGGATGTATATGGAATCGGTAAATCAGAAATTATTGCGGCATGTCGTGTCAGTCAATTGTTTACTTGGCGAAGCGGAAAATAAGTACATGTACATGAGCAACTGTTATTCTTTTCTCTTGAAATGAAGTGAAAGAAAAATAACTACACCAGCGACTCGTATATTTTATTTTAATGGGTCATGGTTTCTTGTTTATATTAATTGGATTTCATTTACGGGTTCGCGCTCGCGAGCGTAAATCAGTCATCTGCGTAATGAACACATTGCGCTTAATATCTTTAAAAATATTGTTAACAACTGAAAATGTTAGTTCGTCATATCTAAACACTTTAAGATTTTTCACTCTTGAATTTATTTTCGCATTGTATTCAATGCGATGTTCCAGAACTTTTTTTAGCCTTCACGTCATTTGTAAAAATAAATACACAAATCTGCGCTCCACAGTCGAGTCCAAAATTCCTCGTGATTCACGTATAGCATAAGTGATTCACCGAAGTGTGTTTACTTTTGACTTTAATTAAGAATTCGAACTTAAAGCTGAAATCAGAATTCCAACCATTTATATTCATCAATAAACGCGCGATTTCATCTCTCATAATCCACATGCACTTGAATGAAAATCTCCCACTCATAGTAGTCGCCATTCATTCCGAGCTCCATTCTTTAAAAAAGAATACTAGGACTTTCATATCCGACTAATTTTTTTTTCTTCATTACCCACAAGAAAAAACAGCTTGATTCAAGTTTTATTCCACATTCAAAAACGCCTCCGACATATCCGCATCGATTCATCACTCACCGGCGCATCGGGACTACCGTTATATACACAAACTCACCGAAAAATCCCGAGTAAAACTATCAATTCCTTCGTATCCATCTTCTCTCCCTCGACGCAGCACGTGTCTATGTCGATTCGATTCTCGAGACGATTCGTCTGGGGACAGCTGGCCATTTTTTAGGCTCATCCGGAAAACGGCAGCTCGTTCGTTACGAGCGAAAATAAAGGCGTCGCGAATGAGGGAGACGCTTCCCGCATGTGTAATTCGCTCGGAGTGTGTCTCTTCTCTTCGACGATATGGGGATTTTTCGGTCGTTTCATCGTAGCACTTGTGCCGGGAATAATGATCGGATTCTGGAATGTATGGCGGTTGGACTTTTCGATGATGATTGAACCCAAATTGTCGTGATAATTTGTCGAAGTCTCGCAACTTTCGGCTGATTTATTTCGGTCCACTTGATCCAAACTTTTCCAATATCCTCATAATATTTCATCTCAATTTCACCTCTTCTCTAATAAATCGAATCATGACGCAATCAGCATCGATCGTCTCCAATTCCAGTCTCTCTCTCTCTCTTACACACATTTCCAAAAGAAAGATTACCAACGAGTCCATAAACTCCAAGGTTCGCACTAAGCAGAAAATAAAAGCTCGCAAAGTCAATCCCTCCGCAAATCCTTTACATATACACACACACACACACACACTGTATATACGATCGAATCAAAGCCCCAGCCTTATATACCAGGAAGAGGAGCCGCTCGATACCTTCCTCGCTGCTTTTACACAGACACATATACACAGGCGCAAACAAGCAAGCAAGCAAGTATCTGTCCACCTGATGGCGATGACGTCACGCGAGGAGGCCGCCTCGAGAGGTTGAACGACCTTTATATATACACACATATGTGTATATACGCGCGGACGGACTGTATGTAGCCAGCGGAGAACGAGCGAGCGAGCGACGGCATGCGGGCGAGCGGAGTATTCCGGTTTCCAGCCGGCAGTGCTGCTAACGAGCTTATACACACTCGTGAGCTGTGTGGAGTGGATGCGAGCCGCTCTCTCTCTCTCTCGCAAGCTCGTTTGTTTACTTTTGCATTGTTCAAGCTCATGCCGTAGGGGAGATCGTATACGAGAAGAAGATCAGACATGACCTTTTTTTCGTTATAGGGTTGATGCTATTAGATTTTGATGCGTCTGTACTTTTTCTGCCTGACGACATTTAAATTTCATTTTAGAGAGTTGGTTTTTTAAAAAAAGTTAAGACGTATAGAATTTTACAAGATCGAGTCGGCCGTAAAAATCGACGATCAAACCCTGTTGCTCTCCTTTATATACTTGGAATCGAATTTCATATAGGAGCAACGATATTATACCTCGAGACGCTTATTTTTTCCAATATTTTCCACCCGTATAATTCTTCAGGTCAATGCTTGAGATTCGAAGTGCTCGTGCCGTCGTCGTCGTCGTAGTAGTCTCAGTTAGGAATCGAATGAAGAACTGGTTCACGATGTATATATACTGAAATTCTTGATTTTAATTATGTCCCTCTCTCTAGCTCTTTGGTGCATTAAATTAATTTTCCATTAAAATTCAAGGTGCTTCTGTTATCGCCGTCTGAAATTGCAGTGCTGGTGCATTTTATCGGGGCGTGCAGTACTCTTTCGGTGAAATTGCACTTTGAATGAAAACGTTTTTTTGTTATACTCTGTGTGCAAGAGTTTATTTTCGTCGTTCTTGCTGTTTTTGTTTTTTTAGGTAGATTGATAATATATTGATTCTGAAAACAAGAGTCGATGTATTTTTTCATACGAAAATTTGTTTTCTTATATATGTATTTCTTTCAATATTTATTTTCAATATGATACACTGTACACAATAAGAAGTGAACCGACGATATTCCTGTTTCCTATTATTAGAATAACTCATTTAATAATAATACAACATTCGAATTAATTTGCATAATTAATTAATAATATAATTAATGTATTTAAAAAATAACCATTGCAGCAATGCATTCATGATGTTCTGATAAAGTCGAAATGTTTGCCTTGCAGATAACGCCATGTAATACGCCAGCAACTCCACCGAATTTCCCGGACGCTCTGCTGGCCTTCTCAAAAATGTCGGCGGGGGAGAAAACGCCCTCCGGTAAGTTGAAAGCTCTCATTTTAATTAAGCCCTTGCACCATTCCGGCGCCGCACAGTTTTTGTCTCTCTCTCGACGACGCGGAACGTTTTTGGCTTGAGTTTTTCAATTAGATTTAATATGTTTCGCGTTAATTTTTTTCCTTTATGTAAAATTCGTTTTTAGCATACAGTTTTGAATCTACTTAAGCTTGGAAGCACTCGAGAAACTTTTCAAGTCATTTCAATGAAAAATTGCCAGCTAAGCACTTCCAATTGAATTTAAATCCGGAACAATTTCTGCTCGACCTTGCCTCGGAAATATCAATCCAAACATCGCCTCTCGCTATGTATATACCTACTAGAAAAAAAAAGAAAAAAAAAACAGCACCGGCAACAAAGCGCGCGCATTTCGAAAATCCGCGCATTAAAGCTCCCAATTATCGCTCGCTCACTTTCGCGCGGGAAAATGTCAAGGCTCGGCTTTTCCCACCCCTGCGACTGCAGCTGTATACCTACATCCCCCTCCCCTCGAGCGGTTCTTGGTCACGGAGTCGACGCTGTTACTGCAGCAGCTACTCTTGTCCTCGTGCTTTATTTTTCGCGCGAACGGAAAGTTTTCTCTTTTTTAAGTACACGAGGGTTAAGAGAACGTTTTCGCGCTGATTCGGGCTATATTCAAGAGGGAATTCTAGACGGCTTAATTAAAAGTTTCGTCGAGTGAAAATCTCGCGAGATGAAGTTTAATGTATAGGTATATATATATGGATTTTATCGTGGAGGTCTATAGGAAGAGATGAAAAACATGTTTTTTTTTAGGAGAAGGAGGAAGAGTCGGTCGTGAGAGAGGGCTTTATCGACGCGCGGCGTGCAGGCGGCGGGTATTATTATTGTTGTTGTTATTGTGCGTTGCCTCTCGTGGAGAAAGGGTTCGAAAATTTTTCCCGATGTTATGCTGATGCTACGCCAAGCTTTTGTCGAGTGTGGGTTTTATGAAGCTTTTCCATGTCGACGATGAAAATATGCGTTGGAACGTTTTCAATATTAAAAGTTTTCTGTTTTTTTTTTTAATTCTTATGGAATTTATGTATTTTGCTCCGATGGACGAAGTAAACATAGTATGAATAACGTAGAAATGAATTTTCAGAGAAGCCCTCAATTGAAATACCGAATATTTGCTTTATGTACACACGGGTGACCTCATATTAGCTTTACATGTAACCACAGAGAGACAGCTCGCAAGACGTATTTCTGTTTTATATTAGCAATGAAGCCATGTAGTGCAATATCTGGAAATAAATATTCGAAATAGAGGCACAGATTAACAGCGAAACCGATAATTATCTCACGTAATTCAAATCGATCAATAATCTTGATTTATTAATCTTCTTACGTCCCATTACCGATATAGTCCCAAAAATAGCTTGTCGATCAAATGAAAGTTTAATAAATAGCACGTATAGGTGAGAGTCGAGCGCTAATTATTTTTATTAATCCAAAGCGCCGCAGGAGGTGATGAAAAAGAAAAAAAAACCCAATATACATTAGAAAAAGCGCGCCATATAGTTAATTAAATGGTCAATGACGAAATCGTCGGTTCGTTTTCGTTGATTGCCATTGTACCTATCTCGATAGACGTCAAACGGAACAGAATGTAATTCGGTGTGGGATGAGGTAATCCATCGATTAAACGAGTCAAACAGGTGTCCATTATGCCACATCACATTTTTATGGCTATTTAGACTTGTCATGCTGAATATTATGTCGTCGCACGATGAAATGTTTGCAATCCTTGGCGTAATATACTCAAAGACGACATCGAAGTATTAATTGCCGAAACATTGTGAAACGGCAGAGAGACCCGCGCGCGCGTGAGTCATTTGCGATTTAATCAATCAACAGCCTCTCATCTTCATGTCGAATACAGACGCTGTTGTACAATGTATGCCGTGCAATGAAATAGCTTGGAATTGGAGTATTTTTTTTCCTCGACACATTCATTCATTATTAATTAACAAAAACAAAAATCAATCGACTGATCTGTAAAAGGTGACGCTTTGTCGGCGAGAAAACGAAAGTATTATACAGAAAAAAAAGTCATCGATACGCTCCAGACACACGCAAACACATCGTGATGCGGTTCGAAGCTTCGAGAGAACAACTCGCTAAATATAGAAACGGCTTCGCTGCGCGGGACATTTA
Source organism: Cecidostiba fungosa (assembly GCA_900474305.1). Lineage (NCBI taxonomy): Eukaryota > Metazoa > Arthropoda > Insecta > Hymenoptera > Pteromalidae > Cecidostiba > Cecidostiba fungosa. The sequence continues at coordinate 90,904 of UCOJ01000155.1, read as the reverse complement.
AAGATAATGGAATAAGGCTCGGGTGCTGAGTTGCGTATGGTATATCGATGAGATGCGGAAGTCTTGTGTGTGTATGTTGCCTTTTTTCCCGCTCGTCCCGTCGCTTTCGCGTGACGTGTATCGCTCGCGACGTCAGCCGCCCACCTTTTGCAGTTTTATTTTGCTGTGTGTTTACAGCTTGTTTCATTCATCGAATCGATAGAGTATATCGCGACGATGCATTTTTTTTTCTCTCTGTCGTTTGTTTTTGCATCTTGTAATCAAATGATAATGACTTATAATGATACGTTTGTATAGAATCGTTTTGAAAAAAATAAAGACTCATGTCACTATTACAACGGTGATTATTAAATTGTCGGTACTCAGAGGTGTACGATTTACATAATAAATCATGATTCTTCATCTTCGTGAAAATAAGTGTCCCGTGAACAAATTATCGCGTGATTACGCTATACGTATGCAGGTGTTTATCTTTGAACTTTGAAAATTTATCGCTTTGTTTTTATAAAGAAGTACTATATGGAATAGTACTTTAATAGGTGGCAAAGATAAATGGCTAAGAAATACATAATATCACGTACTCTCAGAATTTAGTTTGCGAAGTTGAACTGAGATACGTACCATTTGCAAAAATATCAATCACGCTCTTCTCTCAACTTTGAAACTCGGGTCAATTTGCGTGCGATTCAAACTCCATGAGCTTGTTATTCCGAATCCGTCGCTCCGGTTCACTTGGTCGTAAGTCTTTGGCATCTTTTGTTCCTTTCTTTGGAGAAATCTATTTCATGGCTTGAAAAGTTTACAAAGTTTTCGCGCTTACTAATTGATACAAGACTTTAAACAGTGTATATACCTTGTCTTGAAATAGTACGTTATCCATTATTAGTTATTGATAATGATGGAATGATTGGAAAAAAATATTATACTGTTACACAATGAACTTACGTAACCCATTTTTATCAGACAAATGCCTAATATAGACAATTGTTATTGCTTGATTTCCGCGAAGCACGTTTGTGTCAGAATTTCAAGAATCCTCACGAATGCGATAATTACGATTGTTTACTTTTAAATAAAAAAAAATAACCGACTTATCAATTCAAGTTTTTCTGCAAACATTTATTTCAAATTCCAAAATAAGAGCGCGCCGATTGTGTTTTATAAGCTCAAGTATAATTTGACAATCTGTTGCCACTGCGTCGGTAAAACAGATAAGCAAGTAAATTTAAGATTCAACCGCCCCCTTAAACTATCAGTAAAACTAAAAAAAACATCCTCTTTCTTATAATTACAGGCATGTCACCAAGCCAGAATGGCCTCGGTCTGAACCAGCAGCAGCAAACGCCGGCCCAGCGGTGTAGCAGTGTATCAGGCAGCCACGGGCAGCACCACCATCATCATCACCACCAGCAATCGCCGGCAGCTCAGCAGCAGTTCGGTCTGGGCGAGCCTCAGAGATAAGAGATACTCGTCCCGACGAGAGGCCTGCTCGCAGCAGCAGATCGTCAACATCATCATCCTCATCATTATCATCGGCGTCCTCGTCAGAAGGTGTAACGTGCGCTCCTGTGCTCTCTTTATACCGCACGACCAGAGGCAAACACCAGACACGCTCACATTATTATACACAAACATTGACACACGAGAGAGCGCTGCAGAGCGCTTTCTCTTCGCTGTTTTACCGACCGTCGGTAACTACTTTGGTTTCGTTTGCTTATTTCGTCGTATATAATGAGAGGAGAGCCGTGCGCGCGTTTAATTTGCGTTCAGTGCCGATGGATGCTAGAGTTCCTGAGAGAAAGAGGGAGAAAGAGAGCCGGATGATGCGTAGACATTGTAAACACACGATGGACACTAACACGCACTCATACTCACACATATCCACGTCAGCTGCCAGACTGGAATTATGTAGTTCGGTGACGGACGGGCAAAATGCCGTGCTTTTCGCTCCGACACTGCGTCGACGGAGACAAGCAAAGAAGAAGTGAATCTATCGAAGTAGCGTATAGTGCGATGATGCCGCGGTGTTACGCGATGCACGCGATGTAACGACTCGTTACAGGCTCTGAATTTTTCGGAGTGATATAAAAGTCCATGTTCTCGTGTGATCTATGCGATTCAATCATTTGTCTCCCGAGGCGATGGCAAAGTTGTTTGGTTATTGTTGAATTGAAATCTTTCTTTTTTTCTTTTTTTTTTTTTTTATCATCGAATGACAAACGTTTGGACTCCGATTGTGTCGGTACTCCATAACTCTAAATTTTTCATTTATGTTAAATGGATTTTGGTTTGACATTTAGAATGTAGTATATATAATTTACTATTGCTCTATGTAATTATTTGTAAATAATCTGGAATTTGTATTAAAAGAAATTGATGTGGCTCCACAATATTGAACGATATGATGGTTTATAATTCATGATTGTTAAGTGTACATAAGTATTGAGCGGAAACATAAAGTAACTTGCATTAAACGAAGAAAATTCAAATTATTGGTGTTGCTGTCCGATTACGATATTTCAATCCTCCACTAATCAACTTCTATTGCTCCGTGCTCCGTATCACCTGTGATTAGATTGATCACTTAACTGAAAGCTAAGAGCAAAACAGTTTAAAAACTCTCGTTAAGAAGAACAAACAACTCCGTTGATGTCGATTTTACGATGTTGCTAAAAAAACTTTTGACTCTTAGTGTAAACAAAGACTGGCTCGATTCTTCGTTCTTCAAAACTTCAGAGTTTCAAACAATTTTTTTTCACATGTAACGAGAATCTTACATATTATGAAATTGATGAGAATACAAAATTCAAGAAAACAGTCGGAATGAAGCGAAATTTCGACGTAGTGCTCAGATATGAGCTGAGTTCCGTAGTTAAAAGACGAAACCGTCCCTCGTCGTTTAAGTGTCGAATAAAATTGTAAGGACGTCGACGAGGGGCTGAGAGTTGGTTTATTTGTTTTTTAAATGCACCTGTTTCCCGATTTTCTTTGGACTGTAATTCTCTATCTGAAATTTGACTGATAAAACTCTACTCATTGAATCGATGTTCTCTTACACACTGTTGCGTTCTACTCGTGGTCTCAAAGTTAATCGTTGCACCAAATCTATTTATATTAGGTTGTTGTGCGTTTATACGTAAAGCTTTTTGAATATAGTTGTTATTTAAATCCGTAGTTAAGAAAAGAGTAAATCTTATGTTAAGAAAATGTGTACATCGATTCTCAGTTTTATCGAGTGAAATTTCCTTCTAGAGAGGATTTGGCGGGGACAGAAGACGCGAGCTCCTTATTGAGTCAGGATAATAGGACCTTCATGCATGCCTTGAAGCTTGTATGTACCTTTAGTTCGAGGAAAATGAGAGGAGTACGTTTTCATCGGTCACAAAACGACGATGGAGGAATCGAGCGCTTTCGTTCAATCTTTTTGTCGATAAGAGGGGACAGTAGACGTTTAAAGAAATAACAGAGGACAGCTGTTTTTGTTTGTGTGTGACAGTTTCCAGCATTAATTGTTTCATTAAAGTGATAATTCCTTCGAGATTGCCGATATGACTCTGTACATGTAATTATATTAACGAAGACTCGTGATTGTTTATAAGTTTTCCTGTTCGAGTGATTTCTTAAGCGTATAGTACAAAAAATAATGATTATTAAATGTGGTGTATGATTTATACTTTGAAGATTTCATGTCACGTTGACTTTTAAAATTTTCGAAACTAATGTAGATTAAAGAATCCTGTAAATACATTAAAATTATAATGTTAAAAAAGTAAAAAAAATAAAATTTCATGTGTAATCTAAGTGTATAAAAGAAATTTTCGCTTTAAAGGCTAAACTTTAAAAATATTGCTAATAAAGTTACTATTCACTGTATTGAATATTTTCTTTTTTATTAAATTAATCGTTCAGATTACGGAAGTGTTAAATGAGCCATCAAGCGTTCAGTGTATGTTGTATAATATCAATATGGTAACTTTAATTGCATGTTTGAACATCGCGATAACAAAAAGGACGCATTTATTTTTCATAATTTTATATAAAAAGTAAATAAAAATTAATACAAAGACAAACGTTAGTTTAGAAAAGTCATTATTTTCGTAGTCCGTATAACGATTATTTCCTTCGATTGAAACGACAACAAATGTAAACTTCGTAGTAAAAAAATTTATTTTCTTACGCAAAATATGTAATTACCAGCGAAATTTAGTGTGGGGTATTCAACGTATAAATAAATCGGCTTAAATAAACTGACTTCTGCATACTTTTTGACTGTTTTCGCGAATCGTCGAATAATTTTCGTCCTTCGTATCGTATAAACTGGGCAATATAGTCAACTTCTACACAGAGTTATAAATGTATATATCTACTTAACTTCTTAAATCGAGAAACAGTAGTTTACCTTTAAATTCAAAAGTTTTGTTCTGTGGTCCTTAACTTCATTTTTCTTTGACGTCGTCTTCCAAGTAGAATTTGCGTCTGCAAACTTTGAATTGTTAAATCCAATTTCAAAAAGTTTTTCGTTGTCATTTCAGCCAGACCTTGAACTCCAGCAAACACAACACTGTAATGCCGTATCGATTCGCGTCACTATAAATCTTAGAGCATATTCTGTTAATAATTGATAGTATTTCTCCAACGCTCACTTGTATGCATTCGTTATTAGACATATCAAAATTTGTTTCGCAGGCTTATTCCTCGAGGCATTAATTTAAATTTTGTAATTTTTTAATTAACGACTCAGTCAACTGTAAATCTCTGAAAAAATTAAAAAATCGAACGACTTTTATGAATCAATCAATGTATGTACATACATAAAAATAATTCGCATAAATAACCATACAATACGCTTATACTCTCTTCATCAGGTTTGAGCCTGATGTAGAATAGGATGCATAAACGATCAGAAAGTGCTGCGATCGCGGGTCTTAAGATACCGTAAAAAAGCGAAATAAACAAAGCTCTCGCGGCCGCTTCATCGTTTCCTGAATAAAGTCTCGAACCTTGAGAGGCGATATGCACTTGAACTTCGCGCAACGCGACAGCCCTTGAAAATATATACGCAATCGCAGCCTTGACCTTGCCTCGAATCGACCCACTTCCGCCTCAGACTCGAGCGAAATGTTTTCACAGTAAAACGACCAAATTGACGCAATTGTAACTCCCGCTCGTATAAAGAAAGCAAAAATTCGATCACAAAGGCAGAATCAGAAGCAGTGTTACATATGAGACTGATTCACGCAAACAAACGCTATAATCCCACATTGCATCATCAGCTCTAGTTTTCCCTTTAGCCCTGACCTTTATACACGACGCATATACACTACTGCCTTTCCTCCCTTTGTCTCTCACCGTTATTATTACTGCTCTTGTTTTACACTGAAGCTAAAGGGGGAGACGAGGGAAACCGTACGATTGCGCTGTAAGCTCTGTATCATAGCGTAATATGATAACACACACCTATGTTAATAGCATATACAAATTGTGTATTGTACTTCACTCTGTGTTCTTTTACCGAAGCGAGACTTCGTCGCTGTTCAGACTGTCTCGTCTGTTCCTTTTTGCCCGTCTCTATAAATATGTTTTGTTAGTTTTCCTTTTGATGACTTCGTTGTAGACCTGTTTAATTGTCCCTTTTTCCGAAGATTCGCGTTTTTTTGTATATTAACGAGTGATCAATATCGCACAAAAATCAGTTGCAGAGTTTGTGTTATACAGACTGAATTGTATTGAGAAAGTTTGCGGCGTATTGTGTAAGCTTGCAATTAATAGCGCGATATTATTCAGTCGATAATAATAAGTGTCTCATGGTGAACTTTTTCTACACTGCAGGATTATTCGAGGGTTGAACGACGAATTTTTGGAAAATTGGGAAAGCAAGTCGTATACATGTTGTAAATAGAATAGTTATGTTATAATTTAATGACTATAATACCTAGTTTAGATTGTTATATAATGAATGCAAAATTCAAATCAACGATCATAAAATACTTTTATACTTATTTAAAAGATGAATTGTAATTACAATTAGACGTTATTTATATAATACAGGACTAAGCATAATATCATCAACTTTGGAAGTAAGCTCGAGATTCGCATGATTCTACAGTGTAGATGAACAAACACAAGTACATTGTGAAGTGGTAGTTACAATAATAGTTTTTCTCCGCGACAGCCGAGAGAGCGAAGGCAATTTTCGCAAATGTAACAATTGGCGAATATGTAATTTCGACTCTACGACAAAAGCGAGAATAATACTTAGAATATAAGAAAAGAAAAACGGAGCATAGCCGCGATAGGTTCGAAGCTGTTTCATGTAAATATGATCGCGCGGCGACGATTATGATAATAATGACAAGAAAGCGCAAGGATTATAGCGACGAGACGATGAGAATCAAGTTTTTTCCCCCTCGAGGTACATGCTTTAACGTTTCTTGAGCGAATATGCCCCCTTCACGTTTACGACGTCTAGGCTATTATTATGTTAATAATTATTATTGTTTATTTGATTATTAAGTATAAATAATGTTCATTGTACATAATTACGAGAGAAAAAATTATCTGAATAAATCATTAATAATGGTGCTTTCATAGATGATTCGTTCGCTCGTCCATTATCCTGTCCTTGCAACTATCTATACATATACTATTACTGATCGATGCATGCTTTTTTAATAAACGATAATGTCGAATGAGAAGTATAAAGTTTTATTGTACAAATACATATTTACATTTGCCTTTGAATATTTAACATTTTTAATAATACACAAGCAGCAATCGTCTATTATATATAAACAACGATCTGAGATGACGTGGAAACAAACAATACAAAGCAAGATTTTTTCGATTAATAATCATTAATAACATTATCACATTCGATTTAGCACAAGCATCTTCTTCTCGAAAGTCCTTTGCGTAATGCGCTTGGTAACAGATCTGTGATTTCGATAATTTTTAATTCATCGTACAAAAGACAATATTGACACAATAATGTTTATCACTAAATAAATATCCCTAATATTTTTCGTTAATAAAAAGAGACTTGTTTACGTAATTATTACAGTAAGTAAATATCGTATATAAAAGTTCATTACAATAAATGCACTGCAATTATTGTCTGAAAACATGCAAAAGTTACTTTAAAATGAGACGTAATCAAGATGAAAGTATCAAGTATATTGCACAAAGTATTAATAAATAAATAATAGAAGTAGATCTGATAACAAGCAAAACAACGATAGAAAAATCTGTTAAAACCACAGATCTGAGGCGTGAAATCAGTAAGTATTGGAAGAAGTTTGTTTCAGAATCAGCATTGTTTATAACTTCACAACCGTAACTAAACTTCAACTTTTCTTCAAAAGAACTTGATTATCAGTGATGCAAGTTATTCATCCGATAATTTACGTGGCGGTGACACCGCGATTAAGACCAGTCCATCTGTCCGGCACCGGCAAGAAATACTTGTGCATCGCGGCGATAAAGCGCGCACGGTACTCCACCGGTGAGACAATCGTCGGCAATTTTCCTTGGCCGCCCAGGATCCCGGATTTCTTCACCATCGTCTCTATCTTCTTATCCCACGTAAATGTTCGCAAGTAATCTGAGCAAAAAGAAATGTTTTTTTTTTTTAAATTCATTGTACATATTTGACTATTGTTATTTTCATAAAATGCACAATTCATAGTATACGCGATTTAACAAGGTAAATAACCGAAAATATTTGGTTTTTACGGCCATAAAAATGAGACACAATAACAAGATTCTCACCAATTATGCCTAATACAAGTTCATCCGAATTCGGCTCAAGGCCCACAAGCAGCGAATAGTCCATTACACAGTTGTCTGCCAAGAATTTAGTGTCTTCCTCAATAGCCTTGTTCAGAACAGCTTTGGCATGTGGTCTAATATACAATGGGGAGTCGCAGCTCACTGAAATATAATTGAAAGGGTTTAGCGTTACAATAACTCTTTGACATCCGAACATTGCCGCACAGTTCGATATCAAACTTCTTCAATTAAAATTCAAGAACTACTTTCTGTTATACTCACTGTTCAATAAATTCTCATCCAACAAAACTAATTCTCCCTCGTGATCGACGTCTTCCGGGTTGACTAATCTATTTCTGACCGAGCCTTTCAAGTCGAATTTGTCGGTGATGATTCTGTTGTAAAACAAGTTTTCCATGACGAGTACGCTTGTTCTCAGCGCAGCGTTAGTCGTATTATTTTTGAACGACACTCGATAGATGCCAACGATTTTTCCCAAGAGCGTAGGTTGCTTCGTTTGCTGACACTTTTCCATGTAAGCGAAGTAATTGGGAGCGAAGTCCAGGAATATCTGCATGTCCATCCTAGTCATCTCTTTCAGAACAAATCTGTCGTCTACGAATAAAAATATCTAATTATAAATATAGGTCCTAGTCGACAACCCGAAAATAAAAATATCCTAAAACTGACCTCGTGTTTTGCAGAAAGAACTTCCGCTCTTTCCACCTCTCGCAGCCCACAATACACTCCTACTCAGACTCCTGGTGTATCCATCTTCGCCGTACGTCAAGACGCTATTCCTCAGAGCAGCGAACTGCGCCGCGAAGTAAATCCTGCAATAAAAATTAGTCGTCGAGTCCGCGAATTGCACTTCAATGTAGTTTTGCTGTTGTTGTTTGGCGGCTTTCTTTTCCTCGTCGTTCTCGGGATTCGGAGCTGGAGGAGCAGCTGTTGTCTCAATTGATGGAATGACTTTATCAGTCTCCATTGGACTACCCTGAAAGTACGAGTAAAGGGGTTGAGGAGATGCAAATTACTCTCGTCTAGGGTAGAGTGGATTGGAATTGAGGGAATCGGTATCAGATTATCGATTAGAACATTTTAAGACCTTTTCTGTCTCGTTAAAATGAGTAATAAATCTGATTAATTTACCAAATTATTATCTCTAGAGCAGCTGAGCCTTTATAACTCACCAGTGCATTTGGGTTCGGACTGTTGCCTCGCAGGAACGAGAGGACTGATGGCCTCTTGGATTCACCAGATTGATTTATCTCCAGAACGTTTTCCTTGTTCTCTTGCAATTTCCTTCTATAGAGTGGACTGGGATTCAATTCCGGGCCCTTCATACCCCGCAGCTGCTCCTGCAGCGTGTGCTTGTAGTCGTGCGAATCCAGAGCGTAGGCTATGATCGATGAGGGCTCTGATTCATATACGACGATCGGCACTACTGACCTACAATTGAAAATTTCAATTAATTCGATGTTACTTATTTTTTCCGTGCAAAATTGCTTACCCAAGAGGTAATAAATGATGTTCAAGGGGTCCCAAAGGATTTGGTATTGTATTTGCTGTAGATGTTGACGGCAACAGCTGAGAAAGTATAGTTTTCTTTTTCTTCTTTTTGTCGGGCGCGTCTTCTGTCATAGAAGGCATGGTGTCCGAAAAAGATCTTTGGTGTGTTTTAGGAGAACCTTAAACATAAGCAAATATTTTAACATGATAGATTTTTTCCTATATAATTTTAATTAAAGTAAAGCCAGTCATGCTTACCTTGAATGACGACGATTTCTTCAGGATTTGTAATTACAGTAGGTGGATCGGGCAGTTCTCCATCGGAGCTTTCAACCGGATCGGACGACATGAAGTTTGCCTGTATAGCAGCAATGGCATCGACAGCATTGTAGTCTGCTGACATTGGACTAAGATCCTCGAGTTGTGATTCTGATGCCGTATCCTCTGTTATGTATCCATCATTGCTTTCGATGGCACCTGTACCACTACTGCCACCAACGCTGTTGGTTGCCGTTAGATTACTGCGTTCTACTGTAGTTTTTTTATTTGTTTGGCGTTCATATTGTTGACGTTTGGCCGACGCAGTCGCCTCTACAATTTTAGCATTCCAATTGAAGACTGCATCCGAGATAAGACGTTTTACTATCACGATGCCATCTTCGACGCGGTACATTAAGCTCTGCACTTGTTTCTCCGAATTCTTGCCTGGAAAGAGATTATTATTAATGACATAATTCAGAAAAAATTGCAATTGCAGACAAAATTAAGCACCCTGAGACTTCTTGTTCTCCAACGTAGGCGAAGTAAGCTTCAACTGCAACTCCTCAATCTTATTCTTAAAATATATCTGATCTTTCCCTAGCTGAGTTTTCATATTAGCAAGCATTGCTTCATCCAACTGCAATCCACTGATCTTCTCCCTGACGTTACAAAATACCTCGTCACCCTTAAGCGCCAGAGACTTTATTTCTTCGATAATATTCGCATGTATACGCGAGTCGTAGATGACATCGATAAGTGGTGGCGGTAGCGAAATCTCCCACTGCGAAATCTTGCTATAGCGCATGACCGTTAACATATTACGCTTCGAAAAATACTGCTGATGGTCATGGTGAAGGGAATGCTGGCAATTTTCTGCACCTCGACGAGTGTAGACGTTGCCATGAAAACGAAGCTCTAGGTACTTGGCAAAGGACAGGGACCAGGTGTCGTCGGAAATCGGAACGACGGGAGAGACACTCTTGCACTTTGTACATTTGCTCCACATGAATATCTGCTTCGAACTTTCTTGACCTGGATGAGTAAAAGGGTCGGCGCTCATTTCGCACAAGCTGATGTGAACGCATCCACCGTCGTGTACGAATCTCCTCACGTGCTGAGCTATTTGAGCTCTGCAACTTTGAGCTGGACACTTGTACTCGGTGGTTAAACAGTAGCGTTCTAGGAAACGGCCCAGTGCTATGTCATTCCTGCCATACAGGTCCATGTTCACTACCCAAGGATTTACACAGAAGGCGGGCGCATTGTTTCTGTCAGATAAAAAAAACGCCAGTTAATATCAAAATGTAATTTGATTGAAGTATACAAATTAAACTTACGTATTATTATTATGTAGAAAACTACAAAATAGCACCGATAATCTTTGGTGACTGGCAGGATCAAGACAATCCGGCCACACAATCTGCTGGTCCAACGATTCGTTCTGCGTCGGAGCTGACGATTGCTTCTTCTGCACAGGAACATTGTTGACGGGGTGGAGACGACTACCGCAAGCTCGGTAATGCGAAAGCATCGTTTGGACTTCACGACTGTCAGCCCCCGCTGTTAATTTTGCCTTGACGAATGGATGCTCCGGTCCGAACTTGATCTCCTTGATGGGTTTCTCAGAGCTCGCCGATTCCGCCATCATGTTGGTCAATTTTGCACCTGATGGGAATATCACTTCATGATATAGTTTGTAAGATTTCTTTTGTTAGTTTTCGTGGCGTTTGATGACACTTTTGGTTAGCGTTTAATGATGTTTTAAAAAATTGAATGGAATATTTATAAACCATATTGCAATTGAAAGTTACAGTGATTTGTAAATTAAATGCAAAATCGAAATCATTTCTAGAATGAATACCTTCCATCTTATCCGAAAAGTATGCCGAATAATACAACTCCTTAGGAAAAAAGCTCCTCAATACACAGTTCCTTCCAGGCTCGGTCTCCAAATATGGAATGGAAAACTTGAGGTACGGCGAGACGCTGAGGATCGTTCCCTCGAGTGCCTTCTTGAATTTATTCAACAGCGGTAGGTCAGCCACACTGAGGCACTGTCCGTTAGGACTAATCTGGTCGAAAACCTCGTCCTCGTCTTCGTTCAGGTACTGGTGCAACGGGTCGCTTTTGTCACTGACCGATTCACCGTGAACTCGTTTTTCTGGTTCTGGTTTGTTTTCCTTGGACTTGCTCGATCGGGTCTCGTCAGATGCTGCTGCTTCACCGGATGAGCTTTTGCCGAAGAGCTCCAAGGTACTGTCGTGATCTGACGTGGTATCGATATCTGATGCATCTTTTGGTGAGCTCGATTCTAGTGGCATCGATGGAGCTTCTGGTAAACTTATCTGTAAACGTTTAGTGATTTGAAATTTCATTATAGATGAATAAATATTCTAAAGTTGAAGAATAAAAATCGGATTTACCTTTTCGCCAATTTTCAATTCATCCGAACTAGATTTCGACTTCGTCTTGAATAGCTTCAAAGTGTCATAGGAGCTGGTAGCGTTCATTAATAAAGCGGACACCTGATTGAAGTTTTCACTGCCGCTGATAATCTCAATACTCTGCTTCTTATTATTACTATCACTTTTCACAGGTGTGCTTTTATGCGTCGGCAAAGGACTGTCGAAGTTTTGCTCGTTTCCCGAGGTGATACCACCACTGTCCTCTGACGCTAGTTTTCGTCTCTCTGGAAGGCTTTCATCGTCCTCTTGATCTACTAGAAAGAAAAACACAATTTACATTATAAAATAAACATAATTTTCTATTATATCAGAAAAGTTTATCGCATACTTTCGCTGCCAATAGACTCTTTGGTTTTGCTAGGCGAAGCGTTACGCGAGGATTCGTCCAGGAAAGAGTTGTCTTTGGGGGAAGGTGGCCTCGCGAACTCGTCCATCAGAAAGGACTTTTCTAGTCGACAGGAGTATGCAGCGAAGATCATCATCGACGCTACATTCTTCACTTTACGCAGTTCGCTCTGCGAACCTCCGCGCAGTAGTATCGTTGCACCGAGATGCGGGTTCGCACAGCCTTCGAAATACATCAGCGTCTTCACGCCAGCTTTAAACGAAAAGTATTTACGTTATTTTTTAAATTAATTATTCATCATATTACAAACTCAAAATGTACTAACTTTTCTCACTGGGGAAATTCCTTAAATAAAACTTTTTACACGTTCCCAGTCTATATCTAGCGGAGATATGAGCGTCGATTGTGTCGATGATGTTAGCACCAGTACATCTCGCTAGTCTTTCAAGGATGCTGAGTTTCACGTTTAATACTAGAGTTATGCCGCATTCGCGCAGCCGGTCTTGTGCCAATCTGGACACTGACCTATGTACTAAGACTATGTCTGGGCCCAGAGCATTGATTCTAGCCACTGTGTGTCCCAGATATTCATTTTCCTATGCAATAATAAACGAGTTATTAATTTGTCAACCACATCTGAATTTATAGTAAAGTTTTTAATAAGATACCTGTAGCATCACAGGTTCTAAACTAAGCAACCTCCCCTCAACTCGCTGATACATAAGACCGCACCGCAGCAAAAGAATCTTTGGATTTGCGATCATGGCGTTCATTCCCTTGTGAGCCACATTTTTGCTGCACACAACTCCGGAGACAATCTCGCAGTCATTCTTACTGCCACCAGGAGATTTCTTGATCTGCACGTACTGTCGGATGTCCATGTCATCGGCATCGTGATGCAGATCGGGCCTCACGCGGTCGATTATCTGATGGGCTATTTCAAGAACCACTTCGGACCAGTTTTGCGATAGACCTTCCTTGTTAAGAAGCTGTCGAAGCAGAGAGTCTTCGTGTTGTTTATACGCGGAACTGTAATAATAGAATTTCAGTAGGATTTTTTTCAATTAAATTTATATGTCAAAACTCACGTTAGACTATTGTAAACGGTAGATTCATTAAAAGCATTCTTTAAGTTCGCCACTTGATGCCATCCTTCTCGTTCTTTAATTTCCTGGACTAGTAATTTATCGTTGAGAAGGTCCTCAGGTACTTTATTCTCCTGAGTTTGGAAATTAACTTCCTTGTGCTCGACTATTCCATCGTTACAATCAGCTATTGTTGATGTCATATCTTCCGACGTCGGTCTCTTTAGGGTAACTGTTGAAGCTTCTAAATTTAAATCTAAGTAAAAACTTGAACTAGATGAGGGCATTCGCCCTTGTACTTGAGGTGGCTGTCTACTCTCACTTTCGGAATCTACAATAAAGTGCGTGTTTTTTTTTAATTAAAAAATATTGTTAGTTAGATAAAGGGAAATTGGTTATAAAGTACCCGTAGTCGAATCATGTTGTGGAATGTTTTTGACCCATGCAGGTTCTTGAGCATCACAAGAAGTTTGATTTTCAACTAAGAAGTCTTTACTTTGTACTCGAGAAAGTTTGGCAGGTTTAAATAATGCAGCTGAATCGCTAAAAGTATTATCCATTAGGACAGGCTCAATAAAACCAGCTTCAAACAAAGCTTGTCCTATAGCAGTCGCTTGTATTCTAAAATAAATCAACATCATAGTGTTATAATGATTTATTACATTGTTAGTAACTTTATATTTTAATTGAAATATAATTTTACCGCGTAGCTGCTTTATTTTGAGCAATCATCCAATTTACTAGTTCATTTCCTATAAAGCAATTGTAATAACGATTTAATCGGATCCTATGCGTTTGCAGAATGATTGCTTGATTGGAGCGAAACAACTCTTCATAAATCATCCTCAGAGATGCTGAATTTTGCAACGCTAAAGTGCGTTCTTGAGAAGTTAAATAGTTGTGCGACGATCTAAAATTATAATAAGGTAGAGAAATTGATAACTAATAAATTTTATATTTGTAACGATAAATTTACCTGCCAAACGCGTATTTTTCTTCCATATAACCGACGCTGGGTTTTCTCCTAACAAGAGTTTCATTGTCTGCGCTTTCATTTGTACATTTTCTTGAAGTTGGTGGTGAATTGGTACCATATTTTTCTTCTAAATCCTCTTGCAGGGCTCTTAAATCCGCGGAAAGGTCACTCCTCATATCAGAAGATTGTAGGTATGATAAAACAACCTTACAGCAGTATGTGCAAACCCTTAAATCACCTGAAAGTTATGAGAAGAATAATTAATGAATTATAGGTAAATGTATATGTATGATTGTATTGATGGGTTTTGCTGCATTAAGAATTTATGAGCTTGGCTTCTCACCAGTACAGCCCATGATTTTTCCTGGAATTTCATCACAACAGTTTTTTGAACAAAAAATTTGGCCGCATACACGACAATGATGTCTTCTTCTGAATGTTGTAAACCTCTCTCCGCATTCGTAACATTGTTTACTTACACTGTCAGGCATCCAATAACTTCGGAGTTGGGAATCTTTGTATGATTGAAGGTTCTATAAGTTATATTTATAAATTATTGTTTGCATAGCTAATATCAGAAATGAAAAGTAGAACTTACATTGCTTTTCAAAGCTACAATATTGCTAATGCGCTTCAAGACATTTGGTAAGCTCCGACCCTCCGTTGTATCAACTGAGAAACTCATCAGACTGCTGGTATCTTCTGAGGGAGATTTTTCCGTACTTCCAGGCTGTTTCCATGATTCAGAATCTCCAGATGAACTTTGTTCATCATTATTTGGAGATGTAGCAGTCGTATCACTTGGAGTTGAACCTGATAAATACAAACAAATTTTCAAAACCATCTTAATTAAATTAGTGCTTATAAACATTAAATTTACTATTCATAAACCATTGGAAAATAAGGTTTGAAATAGCTAATCAATCATCAAAATTTATTATTTATTTGAATCACTTTGCAGTAATACTAAACAGTAATAATTTTTATCAAACATATGCAGGTAAAGCGTACAGAACAAAGTATCAAAGTATTTCAAAGTATTTGTCAAAAGTCTACAGATAATAAACTGGAAAGATAGTTAACAGTAAATGCGTACAAAAATATAACAATTAATAAGAGCTATGATAATCAATCCTTGATAAAATGCTTATTCTTCGAACATTATTTTTCTGCCTTAATGTTTTATGTAAGAGATGTTAACCATTTATTTTATAGACTATTAATTGATGTATATATAGAGCAACACTGTCTGTAAAGATCTCTCCTTGAAATTTGTGTATGCACTTGTCATAACCTAAAAATTGTTTTTCCACTTGTCAACAGGCAAACTATGGCCTTCAACAAGTAGTATGCATAAAACAAGTAGATAAATAATAAAAGAAATATTCCCAGTAAACGTCACTGCAATAAAAACAAGTGACAACCGAAAACAAAGAGAACTAAAATCAACAAACACAAAATCCATCGACCATCAAGAAACAAGCTACGAAAACACAAAAATGCACCACGTACTCTTGGCAAACCCGAAGATCTTGGAGAAAATCGAGGCGACGACGGGCTGGCTCTCCTCGGGACTCAACGGAGCGAATTCCGTGAGTTTCGACGGTGAGTTCATGTTCTTGTTCATCTTGCCGTCCCTGTTGTTGTTCCTCTTCTCGCAGCGAGATCTTTGTTACCTCTTGGAGTTGTCCGTCATGATGAGACCGATCAGCTTTGCAACTGATACGAGAACAACTGCTGCTGCAGCCTCTCGAAAGTGGAGAACACGAAAACTACGTGTCGCGATCGCGTAATAACAATAATCGCGTATCGCGCTCTCGTCAGCTGATCGACGGGTGTTGTTTGCTGGCAGGTGGCGGTAGCGGCGCTGGTCGTTTTGTTGTGATCGAGAGATTTAAAGAGAGGCTTTGTTGTTGTTTGGTTATATGCGTCGAAATTATACTTATCGTGTAAGAGGTCATTGACAGATGGAAGACTACATGGTATCGGCTGAGATTTGGGACTCATATGGCTTTGGTGAGTATAAGAAATACACATTTTTTCTATCATATCGTCAATTTTATTTATACGGTTAATGAGATGAGATTCTTCTCTATTCCCGTACCCGCATGCATAATTTATACACCATAGTTAGGATAACACTTATTATTCTTATACCTATTTATTAACAAATTTTTGTAACGCAGTTTTGAAGTAGCAATAATCTTTTATTAGCTTGTATAGATGAATTAGAAAAGTAATAATAACAAGGTTAACGAAGTGATAAAAGCTATATGCATCGACATAATCTATATCTTTGTATACTTAGTACGTATACTTATTTATTAAAAACTTTCACTGAATCGACTTTATACAAGGACAGGAACAGTTTTATTGAATGTTTCATAGTTACATAATGTAGTCTGTAACTATAACTGATGTATAGTGGAATTGTTAGCAAAAGTCACATAACTCTCCATTTTTCTTCGCCTCAAAGTCTGAACTGCACTATTCTTCGCCGCAAAATCTGAACTGCACTACTCTTCGCTGCAAATCTGAACTGCACTACTCTTCGTCGCAAAATCTGAACTGCACTACTCTTCGTAGGGAATTTGAACCACACTAGTCTTCGTAGGGACCGACGATATATTCATTTTTTTAATATAAGGAAACGGTTACTTCAGTTTTTCCTTCTGTAGTCGGTTATGGGAAAATAAACTATATAATCAATTTTATCGCAGTGAAACATTACGTCAAAGCGTTAAAACAATTAACGTCGTCATTTTACCCGGTTATTATCAATCGAAATAATAATACATCAGGTATCCTGAAGACATTAGAAAAAAAATCGCCATCTTAAAACAACAATCCAACAAAATTTAATATCTCAAATCGTTCGATCGATTCATCCCTCGCATATTCCATTATACCTATTAATACACGTCTCATCGCATTATGTCACAATTGTCACACACGTCTCATCGATTCACAACTCTAATGGTATGTACTTTAAAAAGCACAGTCCCGCCGCAGTATAGACAAACACGGAAAGAACGTATTTTCACACATTAGACATTTACTCAAGTCTATAGCTCGAGGCTCGCGATTTTCCGGACTGGTGTAATATTAAATTGCGATTTTATCGATCAACGTGTTTCACGTAAGACTATATATACGAGTAGTCCGATAGCAATGTATGTACTTGACAATGGCTTTGGCATTAGTGCGATATTTATACACTAACACCGTAATGTTCAAGGTACGATTATTTCTGTACAAATATATACAAGTTCTGATCGAGCTCCTTTTTTTCTTTCACAAGTTTTCGACTTTTTATGGGCGAAATTAATTTTTTTCGTTATACATACATCGAAGCCGAATATTTCCATAATAATCGTAATTTTGCTGAACAATTTCGAGGTGGAAATTGAATCTTGAATAGAAAGTGCAGACCGATAGCATATCTATCGAATCGGAATATATGGAGCAGTGGGGTGTAAGTATTTGTTTTCCTCGGCGCAGCGCGCGTGACTGCAAACAGTAAAAACGCGTAACAGCTTCATAACGATATATATGTATATTTCGTGTCGCGAGATTAGGATATACTATTCACAGCATAAGTGACACAAAAACTATTGTCTTTAATAAAAAATGCAACGAAATCATACTGACATGTTTCTTAAAAGTTAAAAAAATCAAATCAATCACCCTCCAAAAAAAAGACTAAAATAGCACTTGATCAGTGCTCGCTGCAGAGCTTACCGCCAGTAGCAATTAATCAGCCCGTGACATTTATATATACATATACCGTCCCCTATATAAGCATAACACCAATATACACGGTTCCCTCCGCGGCTTGCAAGCGCGAAAAAGCTCTCCACGGCGCCGCATATAGAGGGAGAGCACGTGGCGGCAGGTGTGCGCAGGTGCTCCAAGTTAGCGAGCCACCTCCGCATAGTCCTCTCATTAAAGTCGCCAGTGTGTAGTCGTCGTCGGCGGGCGCCGCGCGCGACGCCGCTCTACTCGTGCTTCCTTATATACACACACATATATATATATATATTCAGCATCAGTAGCTCGTCTTTTGCATACAACACGTTGTGTGCAGTGCTGGAGAGACTACTATAGTAGTCACGTGCACTGCGGCTGCTGCTGGTGTATATTAGGAGAAGTTGCTTTGCTGTGGATATATAGGAGGCGGCGATCGAAGAGCGCAGCGACGATGCGATGGCCGAGGGAAGGAGAGATCGCTCTGGCAGAAGGTGAGCGACCGATTATATGATGTGTAGTACTGTTTATGTGGATTTTTCATGATTTTTTTTGAGGGTAAGGTAGGAGTGTTGTTGTTGTTGTTGTTGTTGTTTCACCTGAGCATGATGGGCTTGTTGGAGTATAGACTTTCATTCATATTCTGAGCTTTAAAGCTGCTTGTGTGTAGAGAGGCATGCTAGGCGATACATCGATCAATAGGGTGCAATTGATTTACTATGAATAAGAGAACGTTTTAGGATGTGAGAACTATTTAACGTAGAGTTTTTTCTGATGTAATAAAACATTACTATTATTTTTTTAAATAACGCTCTTATATTTTCACCATCATTTTTATAAAAAAAAATTAAATATTCGGTTGCTTCGAAAAACAGTTGCGCGTTTCTAAAAACTAGGAGTTACAGCTGGAGCTATGCTAACAGGGTTAAAGGAATGCTCGTAAAAAGTGCAGAATTTACACGTCGATTCGAGTACAGGTAGGCTAACGTGTTGCCAAACCGTGTGTTTACTTTGCATTAATCAATATTTAACATTACGTGTAGAGCTTTTAGAGTACGCTGACTCTGACTAAAGTCTTTATTTGAAGCACGAAGACGATTCTTTTTTCTGTAATGAACTTTTTTTTTCGTTTTAATAAGTAGAGTATATATAAATTTACATCTCTATACGTACGCATGAACTGTTAATTCAATTCCAGTTTATTTTCTTGTATATGCATTTGCTGAACGTTGTTAACACGAACAAGTTAATTTTACAAGTAATATTGAAATGAGAGTGTCAAAAATACAAATAATGCAGTCGTATAAAGATGTAGATATGAATACTATTTTTATTAGGCCAAAGTTTACATTGGTCGTTTAAAAAATCATATATTCTCGAAGGTAACTAATTAATTGATAATTTAAAATTTTTCTGCCCAGAAGATTTCGACGATAATGTTCACGATTGCAAAAAATTGTAGTTCTGCATGACATTTTGAAAACTATAGATTTTATTTTGCATTTATTTTTATTGCTCATGTCGAATGTATATTTAGGTATTGCTTATCTATCAACTTATTTTATTTGTTTATTTACTTTGTTGATAAATGTATTTTATAATAAGTGTTATAGAAAATAAGAATTGCATTACAAACTAAGCTCTAAAAATAAATAACGTCATTTACTTATAAATGTACAATAAAGCAATCATCATTGCTTCACTAAAACTGTTTTTTAAAAAAAATTGAAGTCCAAAGTATATTAATTTTTGTTTTAAACATTTCTTAACGTTAAATTATAATTGAATCTCTCATAATAATAACAAAAAAGAAATATAATTTATGTTAAAAAAGTATTATTGTAATTATGAAAAAATTTAACAAGATTTAATACATCAAATTAAAAATTTAATATAAAAACACATCAACAGCAACTCGTTTCGAGTTCCAAAAAAACTGGAGATGCCGGGGATCGAACCCGGGACCTTTCACATGCAAAGCGAACGCTCTACCACTGAGCTACATCCCCGCATGGATTCAGCTGACGTTATAGACCGTTGTGAGCGCTGTACAAGCCATTTTTACGAGCGATTTATAGAATATTTTTACCTTTTGCTAATAATTGTCAATTTGCATAATTTTTCATCCGCCATTGTATTCTGTTTGTTTTATATAATCTAATGCAATTCTTTACGTGTAGTTGATATATTTTTTTATTTTTCTCTAGTCTATTTATTTAAATAAATTACATTTCTTATTCATCGAATAATCGTTTCATAATAAATAATCCGGATGCCGATCTTCAGATGTGTAATCCAGCCCTTATTTCAGCCCTAATAAGATCATTTCCGATCAGGGTACAGTGATTTATTAACTTTCGTTATGATTACTCACACACAAATTACAGTGATTAAAAATCTTTATTATAAATTTTAATCAATTATAATTACTTTAGTACAGACAAAAAATATAACATTTAAATAAAACTTCAAATTAATAAAAAAAACTTCTATCTCCATAATTTCAGCATCGAATTTCTCATCCAGCAAACGTTTCATTCAGGAAGCGTGTATTAAAATAGCGAACCGACTGATTCATAATTACGTAACAGTTCTTATATATATATACGAAGGTATAACGACTCCCGTGTAAAAAGAGAGTAACACGGCTTATCGTTCACAATGATAAGAAACGCGAATTCGCGTAGGTAAAAAAGAAGTAATGGTGTAAATTCGTGACCGAAAAGTGGATCACGACAATATGGCACAGACATATACATATATGTATGTATATTTACATACGGCTGCTTTTTTGTATATTTATAGCTTATAGCACCCGGACTGCTCCATCATTCCGATTATCCCACGAGGCAGGTCAGTTCTCAATCGTCTCTTTCCGATGCTATCTGTGCATTTTACTGTTCTAATTAGTACAAGAGCTTTCGAATTGACGATTTTGGGGATCGTAAAATGGAGAATATATATTACGGTCATGTCATAATATATAATATAGGTGTAGAGTCTTACCGATCGGTTGCAGGAAACTGCCTTACCGATTTCCAAGTTTTTCTTCGCAATTGTAATAGGATCATCAAAATTTACGTGAAAATTCAATACTCACACTGTTAAAAAAATCCCACACCCATAACATATAACGAAGCGATCGCTCGTCCCAGCAGCAGCAGCCTCGATCGCGTCCACTCAATCCTGCCCCAGTCCAAATATAACCACAAGCCCCCGCTGAGCGAGCAGTGCATAAATCCCTTATACCTATATACTATCCCACGTCCTGTCGGCACGTCTTAAAGACCGTCCAACTGCAGGAAATTAAAGGCTTGCCTGCAGCAATCGCTGCTAATGCAGATTTTTCCTGATCCGCGACGTGACCTTAATTGCCCAACCGATTTTTTTCTCTCCAAAGGTGGAGTCGCGCTACACGGGTGCGCCGATCTTTTTTTTTTTAGAGCTGCGAAGGCGTTTTAGGACGAGCCGAAGGTTACAGGGGATAGTCGCTAATTTGATTTGATGCCGCTCGTATAATACGATGCTTCTACTGCCGATTTGCATCGGGTGATCTGTGTCTTTAGCTGCTGACCTTCCGTGTTCGTCTATATTTATCTTAATTGGGCGGAATGCAATAGCTCGTAGCGTTACTCTCTGACGATCTATTTCAATTTTGACATCGTTGTAAGGAACGATTGATATTGTATGTACAATTGTATATAAGGTTATACATCATTTGTCGGATTTATATAGTGTAGACACTATGTGTAAAGATTGTATAACTAGGGATAATTGCAATGTTGCCTACTTATTCATGTCTTTAGCTTTATCGGCGATTCGTCTTTGTCAAAGTCCGCTTTAATTTATATGAGCTTCTGTAAAAGCGAACTTTGACATTGTATAGTTTATTTTCGACAGCGGCTAGATAGTAAATATCAGTTATTCTATATTGATTTCAAGCGAGTTCATTTTTAATCTCTCAGTCTCATCAATTTTAAAATTCTGCATAGTTATACGCAAATTGCTCAGTTCAGCCAAAGCCGAAGAAACAACAGCGCAACACGTAAAATTCTTCGCGGAGCAGTACACGGCTAATTTAGCATAGAAAATGCAAATGATTTAATCACCCCCTACTGGGCAGAGTAGATTTAGAAAGAAGCAGAGTGTGTGTATATACTTAAGCTCGACGTCTCAGGAGAGAAAAAAAAGCTCAGTTCTCGTCGGTGCAGTACAATTTTACTGTATGGCTTACGACGACGACGTACATACACGTCGTATATGAGGAAAATAAAAAGGTTCAGGCTGAGGAAGAGGGAGAGAAGTTTAAGCAGACGAAAGGACGGAGACGGCCGAACGGGAAACAATGTCTGGCGTTGCACTCACGCGAACTAACGAAGACCCTTTTACGCTGTGAGAGTCTTGAGGGAAATTGTTGTCGCTGCTTTGATTTTTCTGTACTTGAATGTCCTATATTATTTTATACTTTAATGATTTTTGACGCGAGTAACTTATATCTTACAGTCTCTTTTGGTATATAAAACCAAATTTTTCCTACGAACTTGTACTAACCACGTCTTTCACAAAACCCAAACTTGAGTGAATAGATCTTCATACCGATCTTCAAAACTCCCACATCCGCCACGAATCTCTCTCTGCTAAACAACAAAGCAGCCGATCCCCGTCCAAGAAATCAAGCAAGCGTATTAAGGTCCTTTCCTCGCGTGCCGCCGGCTGGAAATGCGTCAGATTGAATCGCAAAAGGAGGGAGAACCCGTAGAGAGAGAGAGAGAACTCCACTGACCCCGCGACTACGTCGTATATAGTTAGTTATATAGCTATCGTTATAGAGCTCTACAAGCTCCCCTATGTAGTCTCGCACACCAAGAAAGCCGTTGCGTGTGCGTGCGGGCCATTTATTTGCCGGCGTTGGGGGAGTGTGTAAGCCGCCGAGACGGTGGCATGCAAATCCTGAGGAGAAACTGGGTCACCGGGTCAGTACACGCTCTTTTCTCGATCTAGCCTTTGTGACGGCCGCTGCTGAGAAAGTTTTAATGCAGCCTGGCCGCTTCGAGGATTTTTTTTTCCTTTCTTAGTGTTGGATTGGATCGTTTTTCTTTGAATCGTTAGAGTTTGGATAATGTTTGTATTGGGAATTTAATGTGATTGCTCGGATTGATGGGAAGGTAAAAGTATCGTTAACAGAGGTACAGCTGATGTGCTCGGTAATTGGATAATCACCGCATTCACCACCGGAGATAATTCGAATGCAAACGTTTCAAGACCATCCCTGTGTATCTATCAAGCTCTTGCACGCCACGATCCTTCCCTTGACTCTGAGGACACGTTGTTATACACGACAATCAAAATCACGTCGTCCTTAATTAACGATTCACCATCGCGTTGCATAATCCTGTGTCGGATGCTTTTCTTACTGGTCATCCGGTACGAATATCGGTTGCTCTAATGAAGGCTTTTTTCTTGGTAGTATTAGGTTATTGTACGTACAACAGAGGGGATAAGACAGATCTGATGTTTGCCGTTTTAATTACGCTAATGGGTAATATCGACCGCATTTTCGGCCGCGTGGAATATCCAGTCGGCCTTGACACCGTCGGCAGGGGATTTGAATTTCTCACTGATAATTCCGTTGAAATCTGTCCCACATTTCGAGGGAATTGAGCTTTTTTTGTGTAAACGCGCGCTTGCGTTTCAGATAGATTATCTTTTATCAAATCCACATTTGGTGTACACTATTAATTTGATAGTATTTGCTTTTTAGATGTAATGGAAAAGTTCTTAAACAGAACCTTTACATTTCTCGTCTCGAATCCATCAACAAGTATAGCTAGAGTTAAAGCACCATCATATCCCACTCTAAATAACAAATCGCCGCAAACCACCCCAACGCGCAAACCTTCTAAAAAAAATTCAATCCACATCTCACCTCAATCGTCCCGATTATAACCATCACCAAAACCAGCTCACTCGCGCTCGAAGCTCGCGTTCGAAGCACCTTTTCGGCGTGTGTCGCAAGTAGGTCTCCAGAATAAATAAGGGCCGATAGTCATCTCTCTCTTGGCGGCCGTTACGTCAAATTGACTGAAGAGGTTAATTGATATTAGGTCGCTGATAGAGAGAAAGAGAGACCTAATCTCGGAAACGAATTCCTCCGGCCGTTAGCGCCTCCTGCTGTATCTCGTGTCTGCGTATGGTAATTTTTTGGGGCTGATTTTGCGAGCAGCGCGTGATTTCTGTTCATATTTCTATATGTGAGAGAAGCTTCGCTGTGTTGAGGGAATATTATACGGATATGGATTGAAGATATTTAGTTTTGCTGGTGTAGTGAGCGAGATGGGCTTTGTTTTATTCGGTCGGTGGCCTCGTTTTGTGGAATTTTAGAAATATAAATGGAATGTAGAATTTTATGCTTTTATAAGATTTTTTTCAAGGAAACAATGTGTGTTTTATAGTAAATTTTTTCGTATACTTCTTCAGTTGGACTGAAAAATAAGAAAGCTTGACTAGACTTCCTGATTTGTACACTATAATCAATGACGCCTCATCACTATTTCATAAGAGCGTTGCATCATTAACATATATTGCAAGCGCCACGTGTATAAAGACAGATATGAGTAATAATAGCTAAAATTCAAGTTTGATATTTTTTTTTTTCAGTTTACTAATATATTACTACTATTTTTATCATCGACTTACTATCACACGTGCAGCCATATTTCGTTATCTTCTTACATATTATAAATTATAAATAATAATTAAGTAGAATAAATTTATATAAATCGGAAAATCTATACAAGAACAAAAGGGAGTATTGCTCTCCACAAAAGCAAAAAATAATGGCAGCGGTGGGATTCGAACCCACGCCTCCGAAGAGACTGGTGCCTTAAACCAGCGCCTTAGACCGCTCGGCCACGCTACCCCTCGAGCTCAGCATCAGCTATGCCTCCACAGCTTCTCACGCACTCGAGCGCGGTGCTATTTTTGATCTTGAATACAAGATTTTCGATGGAGTGGGTCAATGGAGCTGATTAATGAAACCGGGACGACGAAGACGATCGCGCTGTGGTGTGAGGTTTGCAGTTTGGTTTGAAACGCCAATTTAAAAGACTTATTTCATTGGTTATGGTCGCTTTTGTATCTGGATCGAGGTTCTGGAGGACTTATATAAATACGAGAGGCATTTAAATCAGCTCGTATTGTACCAAATGCACTTGATCAGCTGAATGCTCTATACTGCAGTAAGAAAATCGCTCACAGACGCGGTGTTTCACAGGCCACAAATAAACACTTGATTGTCCTTTTTATATCAGTTTTTAAATAGATTGTTTTTGCTGCATTAAACTCTATCAAAAGTTTCTAAGATTATGTTGGCACCTAGTGGGCTGTAGCTAAAAAGATGACCATTCAATAAAGTGCAGATGTTTTCCACTATTGCGTAGGTGTCTTCGTTATTCTGTAGATTTTGCTCCGCAGCCAAATTTCTACTGCGTCAAACGTTATGATGACATCTTCACAACAATCATTAAACTATTTTGTAATTGATACGCTGCAAGTAATCTTCGTTACAACTACGTAATTTGTTAAATTTCAACTTTTACACAATGTACGCAATTTCTCAAGTAGTATAAAACAAAAGCGCTGAAACACGTCGTCAGTAAGCATTAATAATCCTCAAAAATATTTATCGCTTATGTCTTGCAAAGGGACAAAACGTTTGAATTTCCCGCTCAGCTACGAAACGCCATCCGAATCCACAACGTAACCAGTAAAAAAAAGCTCACGACACCGGCGATCTCCTATACTCGAAAGCTCTCCGCGCACCGCATTCCTCTATTACAGCTTCACGCTTCATAAGCGCTACTTCGAGGCGCTAAAATAAACGCCCGTTGGGCGCTTTCCACACGCAGGCTTGAAACTTTTGCGAAAGAAGAAGAAGAAGAAGTGGCGGCAGCACCACCACCACTGCCGCCGTCGAATATTTCCAGTTTATACGCCGTCGAGCATGTAGAGGGCTTCTCACGCGCTCATTGTGTTTGTGCTCGCGCGTATGTGTGCACGGCTGAGTAAGTGATCCATATATAGAAACGCCCCCCACGTTCACCAACACGCGCACACACCTGTCACGGATATATACTCTGCCACGAGCCGCGGGCCGCACACTTTTTGTGCTTGCGCTATACAAGAAGGGCAAAGCTCGCATACAAATTAACAAGCGTCTCTCATCCGCTCACGGACTTTTTTCTACGATTTGTCACTTTTTATAAATAATATCCACACCCAACCTTCATCAACATGCCGGGACGTCCACTGTGGCAGGTAAGCAGTTCTGCTATATACGCATAGTGCGCGACGCATTCTTTAACAATTATCCTTTGCTGTTTTTACGCGCGAGGTTTCTGCCACTTGTGTTTACTATTTCGCACACGATATTTCTTCGATTTGTTTTATTTTTGTGCTGCTCTTAATGTACTTACCGGCGAGTCTAGACTGTTTTGGAAGTTTTTGTCAAATCAGTAAAAATTTTCTCGCATGAGAAGAAGGATTTGATGAAAAAACATTCTGAATCGAGTTTTTTTACGTATTTACTTTTTTTCGTGAAGTCTATATTATATCATATAGGTGACGCGCGACAAATACTCCGGAAAATAAGTGTACGCAGTAAATTCGAATTAGGGAAGTGATAATTGTTAAAGTTTAATACATTTGCTTTATTTTATGTTCCGATAAAATTTGTAATTATTATCGAGTATTCTTTGTTTTTTAATAAAATAACCTCTATTTGAGGAAACATCACTGTACGTGAATTCTCAAGTAACATCATTTTTAAAGGCAGCTTGATATTATGCGTACCATCTGATGTTTGCACGTGTTTTTCCCTGAATAAGTTTTCTAATTTTGGAAAGCTTCCGATATAGTTGATGATTCATAATATATAACTCAGCATATTGAGGAAATATTGCTTCAATATTCCAACTGCTCCAATTAAAACCCGAACGTTCTATGAAAATTCCCAGACGCCGAAACTGCAAAATTATTAAATTTTACCCCAGAAATAAATTTCATCGCGTTCTTGTAATAGATTCGAAAATATCCTTGACACCTTATCGTCGCCCGTGAATCACCGCTGAGTCACGAAATTTCAAGTGACGACGGAACCGGCTGTTGACGCATTTACGTTTTGCCAGTTGTTTTCGAAATTACAAATTTAATAAATCTGAAAATAAAGTTAAACTCCTTTTAGAAGCTTATAACAACTTCTACTATATATACGTATGCCATTAATATACTGTAAGTTCCAGAGCGCATGTTTATGTGAAAATACTATTTCGCATCTATTTGTTTTTGAAGCGCTAAACCTATTGTTTACATATTAGAAGAGGAGATTTTCCCCAACGCACAAGCGTTCGCTGGACTAAAGTCCGAGTTATAATATAACAAATTTCGAGACGCTTTCGGCAGCCGGACCTGAAGATTCTAGATTTTCCTCCTTTCACAAATATAACATTCTCCATCTGCGAGCGACGTGTTCGTTCGAGATTTTGAAAAGCTACGCCCGCGTCTATCCAGCACACAGTTTTGAAGAATCCAGGAATAACTCGGAAATGACCTCGACAGCCATGTCGGCTTCAGCAGCAGACTCGTGAATCGAAAATCTGGACGGCTGTGCCAAGGGCGCGCGATGAATTTCGTCGGCGGAAAGTCCCTCGTGGCAAGCGCGAGAGATACAAGTGTGTCACGTCGCATAGGAGCCGGGAAATTTTTGGGAGCACGACATTGTCCTCATATCGCGATATATAAACAAACCTTGAGTGTTTGTTATTTTCGAAATTTTTAAAATCGAAGAAAAGCAAATAAGGAAATAGAAACTAATTCGATTAGGAGATATATTTATTCAATAAAGAAACTAATTTTTTAACAAAATAATTTGTGATCGATAATCAACATCATCTCATATTTTATAAAATGACGTATTTTGAATAATGGTAATTACAAAAGTTTATAATATTCGTACATATATTGTATAAAAATATTTGGTTCGTAATCAAATAAATATCAACTTTGAAATAGCTAGTTAATTGGGTCAAGATCATTAAAACTTTGGAATAAAAATATTGTGTACTAATAGACTAATACTACAACTATAAGCTTGCATATTTTACTTTGGTACAAATAAGTGACACTGCCGTAGCGGAACTTCCACGAAAAATTTGATCAATTTGTTAATACTATTATATGTGATATCTCATACGATTATTATTTGTCTAAATAAATATACGATGTTCAAACAATTCATAATGAGTAATTTATCTACTAAATTATTAAACTATTAAGAAGAAATGTATACTATTTTCAAGTCTTTCATCGCCCAAATAGATTTATATACCTATTTCTGATTTGTATGCATTTTTTCTGAATCTGTTTGTTATTTGTAAATCAGATGAACCTTCTTATCGGATACATATGTTTGTTTCCGTCGATATTCAAATACATTAGCGCATATGGCAGATATTGGAAAAATATTTCTACTAAAATATCTTGTTGCTTAAAATGTTGGTAATTTTTTTTTTATGTCAAAAACACTTGATTATCATGTAAAAAGTTTACCTGATTTATAAAATTGTAGTGACGAATAACTAGATTTTATTTATTGATGCCTTTCCATATAAGTCAATGTACTTTAAAGGCCCCAAAGTTCTGCATATATAGCGAATATCCCTTGTTGAATATAATATTTGTAGATGCTAATAATTACTAAATTTTGAATATATAAAATGTATTTTTCCCTGTACACTAAACACCTAAAACTAAAAACATGAATAATCTTAAATGCCGTTTTTACCCACTAAAATGAAAATAGCTAGTTTCTAATATAGTCCTCACCCACATATTTATTAATGACAAAAATTATCTTCATAAAATGCGATGATGCATAAAACACCTTTAGAATGTGCAATATTGTCTTGCAGCTCTTGGCACTCTACCAAAGCTCCCCACCAGACTGAGAGAGTCATCTTGGTTGTTGCATCCCGTCTCTTGAACATAGACCCGTGACATTCTGTACGGTCATTTGACACACCAACCTTGCTTTGCTTTCATTCTTACTTCCTTCCCGTGAAATTGTTTTCTCGGAATTCCCGGTTATTAAAGAAAAGCATTGCACTGACAAAGCTTGCGTGCCTAATTTATAATCACAATGCGCGTTTTGGAAAAACATTTGTTTGAATATCTTCATTACACGTGGAAGTGTTACATATTTAGAAATAAACAATGCTCGACATTTTACAAATACTGTTTGTTTATTATATGATTGACAACAATAAGCTTATACGCGCGCGTAAAACGATGTGTAAGGTGGAAATTAATGTATACATGATCGTGTATGATATATTTAAAAGAAAGTGTTAACAATAACATTAGTTCGTTCGCGTATCGACAGTGTCAGTAGTGTAAGATGCATATGAAAATTATCGCCATCGACAGATACATAAAAATTTAGTCTCTAAATATACAATATACAAGTAGCGTTTAGTACAAAATTTACATGTGTCTCGTGTTGCCGAAACCTCCGTGACCAGACTGACTGGCACCTTTGTTGAAACCCATTTGCAGGTTCAAGTGTCCTTCGCTGGCACGAAGCTGATCCTCTGAGAAGGTCCTCTTGTTTTCGTCAGCCATCTTCGGTCCTAGCCTTGGTCCCGTGTATTCAGGGTGTTTTTGCGTCTGGATTGAATAATTGACAATAATTAGAAAAATATTTTCGGTCACATCGGCGTATCCAGTTAATAAATCTTGAAAAAACTTACAATTCTTCCTAACGAGTACAGGCAAAGTGTGACTTGTGGGACATTCCTTCTCTCGAACAAGTCAGCAGTCTGGAAAATTTCTTCTTCTGGGACGCCGTATTTCTTGATAGCGGCTTGGAATCTGTGAAAAGTATTTGACAATGATAAGTAAAATAGCCCTTTCTCTAAAGAGTTTGACACGTGCTGTACGTTTCTTTGAGCGTACCTCTGAACATTTTCCATAAGCTGGAAGTTGGTTCCCTTGGTCTGGATTTTCTTGACCGAACCTGGGGCAATTTTGTTGATAAGCTGGCAAAGGATGACGCCATCCTTGAGGATATCTTCGTAGTTGCCAGCAGGCAATTTTTCTCCCAAAACCTGCTCAATCCATTCGAGGATTTCCTGCTCTTGTTCCTTGTTGCGGGCCTGTGTCAAAACGGAACATTTATACTCATGAGTAAAAATGGCTATTCGAGAAAGTTCGTAAAACTGTTCGAAAGCAGCGGCGCTCGGAGTCAAGCTTGAAAATATGACTGTATTAAAAACACATCTTTAATACGAAAATAG
This sequence comes from Cecidostiba fungosa, assembly GCA_900474305.1. Lineage (NCBI taxonomy): Eukaryota > Metazoa > Arthropoda > Insecta > Hymenoptera > Pteromalidae > Cecidostiba > Cecidostiba fungosa. Next base: position 60,395 of record UCOJ01000155.1, on the reverse strand, counting down.
ATCACGACTGCGAGCGCGCTGCTTTGCCGGCGGCTTACACTTCGAAAATAAATGGTTTGCTATAGGTACTAAAAGCTGCTCTCAATCATTTATATAAAATGTAAATTTGGATTTCCCCACCCAAGTTTTTAAATAATCTCCGCTCATCCGATGTTTTCCTCCAAGTAGTAGGTTTCACTAGCATCTATCGTAAAGTGACGGTTGTTTACCAAAACAATTTATTTTTAAATGTCAAAACTTTTGTAACCTGATATATCCAACTCGTTGCCAACCGAAAAAAAAATCAATAACTCGTTAATCGCGTGTCTACCTTTACAAACCTACTCGATAAAAATTCTTTGAAGTTTTTGCGGTTTGGATTGCGCAGACCAGCTCACCCATTTGACGTAATTGGCATGGTCCGATCGACGATAAATTAGTATTTATAGTCGCAACGGGATAACGCGCGCGCACGTATATATGCGCCATTACACGCATCGCGAATAATCCGCGCCTCGCCAGTAACAACTTGTATAATACTTGCGCGATTATTTCGGGAAGTGGAGAGTTTCTTTAAGCGCCTATAATGCTAGCGCACAAAACTGCCAATGTCCGACGAATCCTTCGATCACAAAAGCGCTCGCGGCGATCTATTCTCGTAACACAAACGCGCTTGCAAACACCGAACGCTATACCACTCCAAATCGAAATCTGCGCGCTTGAGTTACGATCGCGCGTTTGAAGTCACCGCTTTGAAATAGCCCGCCACCCGTTTATCCGAAAATTACCGATCGGAGTCCCTTTAAATTTCAAAGGCGGACTATGTGGTCTTCTCGAAAACTCCAGTCGCATAATCAAGTGGGATTTCAGTCTCGAAAGTAGGTATTTTTGGATCCGCGAATGCGTACAGTCGCGACTGAAGATACAAATATGACTTAGTGCGCGACACGCAATCTCGGGGCTGCGGTTGCGGCAAATTTACACCGAAATTAGTCGTTGCTTTCCTTCGCGGTATGAGATTTGTCTCGGAATATGTGCGCGCTTTTCGTTTCCAGCAGCAAGACTTGGCAGCCGATCAAAATGCGCACCTGCGCGAATTTCAAGGTGTCGAGTTAATTTAGCGTCATTGGCAGTTGAATATTGGCCATTAACGCGTTGTCATTTCTGCAAAGCGTGTTCACAATATTGTCGTTGAAAATGTTTCTAGAAAATACTGAATTTTAATAGAAAAGCGCGATAGCTTGTTTGAAAAATTCAATTTGGAAAATAAACAATTCTATTTTTTGTACGTGGTATATTATAATAAGCTCGCTTTGAAACAATTAGTAGTTTACGGCGTAGGACCGTTAGGAGCAAAGAATTAGAGACTTCCGGCAGTAAAATCTCTAAGAAAGCATCAACAGAAATAGCATTTCCCGGATACACATGCCCGCGCGTCACCTTCTAGATCGAGAGCGACCGTCGACCCAATGTTAAGATTTAATGACGCTTCTAGTTTCAAGACCATTATTTTCCCGCGACTATTTTTGAGACTTTTAATTTCAGTAAACAGCAGCAGCAACAACGTTTCGTATATAACGATATTTGGATTGTATCGCCCATTAATTGACAACAATCTTGTTTACTGCGCGTTAAAATACAGAGTTTTCTTGTATACACATGCACACGAGACTTTTGACGATATGCAGGACCAGCAGTTTAAGAGCACAGCAGTTCTTTCAGAATCACAAACACTTGACGATTCGCTAACGCATGGTAGCTACGCGATCGACCGCGGTAAATACGCAACAGTTATAAATCGAAGTAACGATAGTAATTGACAGTCGGGATTGTTAGCAGTTATACTCGTGTACAGAAACGTAGAGTGAAGCAATGAAAACATACCGGCATGTTGCTGAGTTTCTTGGTGGTGGTGGTGGTGGTGTTGTTTAGTGTCGATACGTATGTGCGGCTCGAGATCCCGAGATTTGTGGATAGACAGTGAGTTGAGTTTGTTAACGGTGCTGCCCGAGTGGAATCGAGACTAAGTCAGATGCCGGGCGTCGCGACGCTATATGGCGTTCTCCCCTCCTTCGCTCCATTCTACTGATCTTCAACTACCAGAATCTCCTTGGCGCTCTGCCCATTGGGTATTCCCACACCCCCGCCGCGGTTCCGTTCCTCGCTTCGTCCCTCTCCCTCCATGTTTCCATCGCCGATCGGCTCCAGACCCTGACACCTCTCGACACCATCGCCAGCGCACGCTATAATTGTTGTCGAGTACTCGAGCGAAAATACATTTTTGCCCGACGGTATGCTTTGCTCTAGTATGCCCGGCATTGAGGCAGCTCTCGCGAAGGCTCCATCCGACCAAAGTCACGTCATATTCGCGACAGCTTTGCATCCTCTAATTACATCGGTCTACTCATCTTTCAACGAAACATCCTATATTACATACTCTTAAATAACGTGCATGCTGAGTCTTAAATTTTAACAAATTGCTATAGTTCCAACGCTGATGGTGGTATCAGTTTACCAAAAACAAGGAAACCACTTTCGCTCGTATTCAAAAATACTGTGCAAAATAAGAAAAAAAAGCAAAACAATCTAGTGTCAACGGCGATAAATCTTTCTAAATTTATACACCTTCATTATAGTGATTAAGCTGTAATAAAGGAACGTTCTGACAAAGGTGCAAGCATGCTCGTAAAAATTTAATTGGCGGTTCGGCGTACCAAGTCTGCCAGAAGATCATTTCGCGAAAAAGATTCACAACAGTGAAAATAGAAGTCTAGTCAAGACGTTACAAGCGAGCGCGTACGTCATCGGCTGCGTGCATATATATGTATATTATTCGCACAACGGGAGAGACATGATATAAACAAGTGGGTGTATCGCTTGTGTATACGATTTTCGCGGATGAGAAAGAGAGACGAAAAGTCGATGGAAATTCGCCAGATGAAAACGCCGATACGCGCTGAGAGAATCGTAATTTCTGGATACAAGCCATTTTAAAACGTGATGCCACCGCCGATTTTAGATTTCGTCAATCAACGCGCGCGCTTCCAAGTTTATCAGCCACCGCGGAAGGTCGAAGGAAGGAACGTGTCAATACGGCTTATATTAAGTTTTTTTTGTATATATATTTCTCATCGACCTCACTAATATTTTAGAGTTTCATTGATACCTTCATCTATAGACGCGTCGTTGAAACTAATCGGTTTATTTATATCTCATGTTGGCGGCCGACGACATTTTAGATATCAGCAAACGCGTCCAATTATTATTATGTTCGATGACATGCTATTATACCAGTACATACTGCATATTGAACTAAGTAAACACTTACCTTGCTTCGTATTTTCCAGTTATCAACAATTAAACTCACGTACACAAACACTTGTTATTATTGATAATAAAATAACGCTAGAGCTCGTTTATTTTGCTACACAGTAATTTATAGATTTGTTCATATCGCATATAAAACTTGAGTAATAAAAAAGGCATAAAATCTCGAAGTTGATCGTTTATTTCGCAATACAGTCCACAAAACTGAAAACAGCTTTTAAAACTTCTAGCGTAAAAAATAGGTTCAAAAAAACGTAAACATCACGAGCAAACGCCCTTTGATGTCGAGATTATAAATTATAACAATAAAACGGACGTTCCATTATGTCACACACTTTATTAATCCGCGCGTCACCAAGCGCCCACGTCGACGCGGCTAGTTATTTTAACAAGAAGCTTTTTTTACGTAACCATGACGTCAAAAATATTATGATGGCCTAGAAATGGCCTTAGGATGTTTGACAATTTTATTTTTCGACACTTGTAAACACAAGAATCGTTAATTGCAGCATTGCTTGTCTACGTTCTGACGAATAATCGCTAATAGTTCAAAAAAATCTACTCGTGTCCGCAAAATTCTCTTTCTGACAATGCAGTCATCGGTACAACTAAAACGTAAACATAGGAATAAATGAGAGAATTTCAAAAATTCTAATTATAACACGTGATTTATAATACAAATTTATGTTTTCCTGCTTGCAGGTAGCTGGAAAGCGCGAGCCGGAGCAGGAAGCCGAAGCTCAGCAATGGGTCGAGACGGTCATCGGTGCCAGATTCCCACCTGGTAAGTCCGCCTACCATAAATCGCATGACATCATCCGCACAGGCGATGCAACTGCCGTGCTTCCATACCTACCGACCACCAGTCGACTATCGATTCTCTCAGTCCGACTAGCTCCATACCTCCCTTCGACAGCCGACTCGCACTCGATGTGGGCTGTGGGGTGTGCGCGAGACAGCTGTTGCACCCTCGATTCGAGTAACAGCTCGTCCTTCGTATGAAACCCTGTTCGTCGGAGGCAGTACGGGGTTGTAAGTCCGGACTTTTCTCTGTCGCATTCGCAGAAACGTAAATTACCCCACCGATTTGCGGGGAGTCTTATACACGGTAGTTTATTCCCGATGCTATGAACTAAATGTGAAGAGTGCGTATAGCTGCCTTGCTTTCTTTCCTCGCAGTTCGTTAGCGTAATGGGGATGATCGAAATGTTTGGCAGAAAAACAATTAATTTGTTTATAAAAATTGTTTAACATTAAATTTCAAAAACACAACAATATCGTCTGGACAGTGCTTCAAACATAGCATGCGTACATACATCAGACAGTCTACTGATAGCTCTCATTTTCCAAGTATGACGCACGCAAAATAAAAAAAAAGTAATTTTGTAAAAAGCACAGCGCGGTAAGAAAAAACGCAAGCACGCGCCTAAACTTCCAAGCTCCGCTCACGTCGAGAGCCCTTGACTCCATAAAATCCTGATCGTCGAAGGTGACAGACGACCGCAAGCGTTTTTCAACATCGCCACCCCCGCTACGCGTCTGCGTTCTATAAATGAACACGCACTCGGTCTGGAAATCGGGAGAGGGGCCGCGGAGTCGTTTCACGAGGGGGAGAATCGATAAGCGCCGTCACACGCCCTCCAGTCACTACATACTGCCCGGATCCCGACGTCGGGGCGCGTGACGTCGAAAAGGTTAAATTTCTTCGCTAGGTCAGTAATCGACGTCGAGCGACGACGTCGCCTCCGTCTAATGAACAGACGCGTCTCGCATCCTTTCTCTGATTCTCTCGATCTTTCTCCTCTTTTGCCGGAAAGCTCGGATATTATTATTTTTTTTTAATCTACTAAATTAGATGACCGATCCTCAATTTCATCGAAAAAAAGCAAATTTCACCGAAAACCACGGGAGAACGAGGTAACGGACGAGAACAAAGGGTTATGCGGCGACGCCAGATGCTGCTGCGATGCCGTTGACGTCGTCGAGCGCTCCTGAGGCTCTTGCTCCCCTGGCAAAAGGCGCGCTTCGTTACGTCACACCGAGCGAGCGAGCGGGAAAACAACCCCTACATGTGCTCGAGACGCGCGCGCACCCGCTTACGTAGCTAGCGCCAGTCTGTCTGGCCGGAGCTGTTTCAGCCCCCGTCGCAAACATGCAACCCTGATGTGGGAAATACGCCAGGCATCGACGCAATCGCCCTCGTTTCGTTTATCGCCCGAGCTTGCGCTTGTTACTGGGAGGTAATATACCCCCGAGGAACGCGAGCTGAGTAATACGTTCTTTTACTGCTGCTGCCTGATGATATATTTTTTGTTTGCTTTTCATTGTAGCCTGCAAAGTTGATCATCATATCCTATTATATCAAGTACAGACAAACAATTGTTTGTGTATATCTTTTATCGGTTACAAAGATGTTAATTTCAATTTCAAAAAGTTGCACGTGGAACACTAATCTTTTTTTTGCGAGTTGACAATACTCTGCTTTTTATTAAGCTTCAAGCTTCCAACAAATATCGTAGCTGAAAAAAAACATGATCTATCCAAAAATCCAAGAAATTCTCAACTTCCGTAGGCCAGGCGCAAACTGGCTCTTACTACTTGAAGAGCGTCCGTGATGGCAACGGTGCGTTTCACGTTCAAGTGCAGGCGCAAGGGCAGTATCAGCAGCAGCAGCAGCATCGCGTCCTCGCCCGTAGCCGCACTTGGCACGAGCTTCCCAGGCGCAAGGGTGGGGACGTCGTCTGCAGCAGAGCTTTTTACCGTTTAACACTAAGTATGACGAGCGCCTCCACCTTCGGACTGGCAGCCTGGTGGCATCGAGGACGCGGTGGAGGTGGCCAAACGATCAGGCCACCCCCACTCAAACTTTCGTTCACTCCCTCTTCGTTCGCCTGACCCGTCTCCGAGGAGGCGAGTGCTTGCCGAAGGGGTGGGCGCAACGTTTCCGCGCACGCCGGAGGGAGGGGACACGAGCAAGCTCACGGAAAAGCTCCCGCCGCGAAGTAAGCGCCTGGTCTTGCTGGATCGAGGGCGCACCTGTCGGGAGCAGCACACCGGCGCGGCTGAACCACTCGTCTTTTTCCACTTGCCGCTCTGCGTATAAGCTCTCGCACTCTCTTTCTTCAATCGGTCCAACGAGTTTATTCATGTTTACTCTGCGAATACGTGAAAATTTGAAGAAAATTAATTTTCAATTCTAACGCACTATTTTCAATGGTATTCTATATATTCAAAATACTGGCTAATTGTAACTCACAGTGTACAATACGGCAGATGCATCTTGTGGCTTGTTTTTTATTTCAAAGGGGTTTGTTTTCCCCGACCACTGATTTTTCACAAATAAGATATAATTTTAAAAAAGTTGTAGAGACGGAAAGAATGTTTTTATATATCGATGATCGTTCCGCGTATAGCATGTGGACGCAATAGAGTATACCCGGCGCGTCGCGCCAGCGGCAGTATCGGAAAAAGAGCGGAAAAGCCGCGACGGGGGGGGGGATGCAGCTGGCGTTGGCTATGCACGGCTCGACTAGAAAATAAAATGAAAAAAACCTCGCTGCACAGGCGAGGCTAGTCAGCGGAGGGGTGGAAAGCGGGGGGTCGTCTCGGCGTCGCGCAGCTTTTCCTGATAGCCTGTTCCCGCGACTAGGAAGTGTCTTGGGTGTCCCTCGTCTAGGCGCTAGAGAGCTTCGCTGCCACCTCACCCCAGCGATGGAGCTTGCGACACCAGCAGCCCCGGCTGCGAGCCGGATAACCGGGGCTTTTGATGTTACTGGCCCGTTTTAAACTCAACCATATTCTGCGGCCTCTTCAACGACCACTGCATCGCGGAGCTTGCGATCGTTTTCTGCCCCAGGCTCGACGTCGAAAAATTCCTCCGGCGTTGGAGAAGGGAAAGCTTCCGCGGGCGGCGTGGAAAGCTCGGCCGGTGAGCGCGTGGAAAAGCTCACGTTCGACATGGTAGCCTGATCCTGGAAGCTTGCAAGGCATGCCAGGCACGATCCTTACCCGACGAACCGCGAATGGCAAGTAGTTCCGTAGCCACACGAAGCGAAAGCTCTCCTCGTTCACGGTGCAGGGTAAGCTCTTGCGTATAGACTCCATAGAAAGTCTCCCGGTAAGGTGAAAATCTACTGCGCGCTGGTAAATTCGCGAGTTGTGTGTAACGACTGTTGATGATGAGGACGTTGCTTGGCGTTTCATTATCGTTTCTCCTTACTTTTGTCGATCAACGGTTTGATATAAACAAATGCATTCTTCCTTGTTATACAGTTTATTCCTATTGACTTCTCATCGGTACTGCGTAAAATTAGAAAAATCTACGTGTCTCTCGCGGTACATTAAATCAAAGTTTCTCTAACCCATGAGTTATTTTTAGCCCTCGAGAGCTGCCTCCAAAGCCGTCCTAAATTTAGACGAAGCAAGTCCCTCGCGTAAGCGCAAAGAACATCGGCCAAGGCTTCCCAACTCTCTTGACTTCGGCGCGTTCAACGACCGAGCAGCTGCGGCAAACTGCCTTATTCAATTCGAAGATTCCCGTCAATAGACCCCTTCCAGACAGGGGGTCTGCCGAGTGCACCGAGAAGTCGGAGAACAGCTTCGCCAGCTGGCAGGGCTGCAGCAGCTAGCGCTATCGATTAGCCGTCATCCGTTCATCATGCGACGTCGCGGGGACGCCGGGCGACCAGGGTCGCATGTCGCGCTTTTAGGTCTATACTGGCTGCGCCGCGAGCCTTCGCCTCTAGCCGTGACCTCCGACCTCCGCTGTGCTCGCTCGAGTCGATGACTCTCGATATACAGCCTCGAACTCGCGAGAGCCACGGATGAGAGCTGAGGACGACAGGTGCGACGACGAGCGTCCGATGCCAGACGTCAGTCATCTGTCTGTCACGACGGCGCGTAACGCCCTGGCGCACCAGGGCAACAGCAGACAGTTGAGGGATTTATGGAGGGTAGAGAGAGAGAGAGAGAAAGAGAGAATGCTCGCCGCCCGCTCCTGTTCCACGCAGAGGCCGTGACCCTGCGCGCAAGTCCGGACGATCAATATGGTATACGCCCACACCCATTGTGAGAGGAAGAGATTGCGATTGTAAGAGATGACAGTTCAGTCATTCATGATCTTGAATAAATGGCTTATGAATGACAATTGGATGATGCTTGATGATTTTAAATGAAACTGTTATCTGAAATACTAAAGCAAATATCGTGGAGTTCTCTTTCAGTTTAATTATAACTCCAAAGTTCGAAGTTCTGTAAGCAAACGTGGTTATCGCCAACGTTTTCCAGTATCATTTACGAAAATCGCAGTAGTAAGTATATACGCATACGCACTGCATTGTTCACATGTCGCACCGCCATTTTCGTGCTTGCAAGTCGCGTCCTCCGAAAGCTGCGCCAGTGGCTCGTCAGGCGCCGTCACGGAAACTCCGATGTATTAGGGTAGCAAGCCTCGGGGGTGGCTGTTGAATTTACGAGCGCCCTATGCGCCCTCCTCGTCCCTTGGGCGAGCGCGCAAAATTCCGACAGCGATCGGTGCTCCTTAAGCCAGCGCAAATATTTCCGATTCGACGAGCTTTGACAGCTGAGACGAATGGCCCGATCGCCGATGGACGTCTCACTGTAGAGTGGTGTGGCCGCCTGTCAAAAGTTCGTCAATGACGTCACCCCGAGACAAGCCTACCAGGATTACAGCCCCGGGGTAGATTTACGAGTTGGTGCAACAGGTGCTCCGCTACGCAAGCTCGCTCGCTCTCTGACTCTCTCTTTCTGCGCAGTCGCTGCCGAGCTTTGCCTCTCGCGTGTCAAGTACGTGGCTGTATTGGTTTATATTTTGAAAATTCTTTTGAATTTTTATCATTTTATCGAGTTAGCAAAAACTTTAAGAACGTGTGCAATCAAACGAGTGTTGCAGTTTTTATTGCAGTTTCTTGTATATGTACGCATTTAATGAGCAAATCGCAAGCTTACATTTGAAAAATCAAGAGTGTAAAGATTTCAATAGGATTCATGTAACACTGTATTGCTTGACAGTATTATTCTCAATTACAAACATATAACGACGTGCAATTTTCTTCAAAGCGCAAAACCAATCAGACAGCGACTTCAGCAGCCTATCACGTCTTTGTAAAAAATGACAAATCACTATACTAACCTTAAAAGGGAAGAAAATTAAAATCGATCAATATTCGCAAGAAGCACACTGCAGTAATTGTATATAGTGCAGGAGGCGGGACTTGGGGTTGGCGCGCGTAGGGGAAGCGTATGAAGGGGCGGCGCGGATTCCCGCGGGACCTGTTGCTCGCGCGGTCGTAAATTCGAGTGCAGGATGTTGTCCTGGTGAAAATCTTGCCTTTGACGTCTTTATGACGCGCTGTTGACGTTTAATCGATAACCGCGCGCCGTCGGCAGACACGCACGCGCTCTGCGCGACCTATAGCTCTCCGTGTATTCAAGCTCTGTGTGCTTATGTATATCTCTCGTACTGCTTTTTCCTTTTGCTAATTTCGCATTTAAAAAAACATTAAAACTCAAATTTTTTAAAAATGAAACTGGTTATTCGAATATTTGAGCAAATGACTTCGCAAGGTTTAAAGTAGCTTTCGTTTGAAATACGTGCCTTGTTTTTTTCGCAGATAACACTATAATTTATGAGCTTAAATTTTTAATTCAATGAGTAAGTTGAACGTCGAGTTGTATGCAGACGTTTTCGCAAGCTCTCGCGCGACGTTTCAGCCCAACGATTTAGCATTTTCGAGTTGCAGACCCGTGAAGCAAAAAGTTACCCGCGGACAGTCATCGTCCAAGACATAAAGCGTGCACACCTCGACACACACAACGCAGCACAAAGCACCTATACGTCTGAGCTCATCGCCGCGACGACGTGTCACCGTAGCAGGAAATCATATTCGCCGGGCTGTTCGATTCCGTCGATGCGTATATGCATATATGTATATATAGGTACACAGTTGCGCATGTACATACACAGCAGGATATCGGCCCCCGTTCGTCGAACGAAAGAACGAACGGACGAAACGAACAGCAATAATCCCGCGCATTCATATTTTTCTCCGCGCGCGTGTGTCAGCAGAGACAGAGCTATATATACGCATCCGAGCGCGCGATACCTTCGACGTCTGAAAAAGATCCGGCTAGCATATGACTGCTCGGGTTCGAAAGAAAGCACCGTCGATATTTTCTCTCCCCCGCGCGAATAAATCGAATCCCACCCCGTCATCGATGCAGCCTTTGTATATGATAACTCGCTCGCGCGCGGGAGTACGCTGCTTGCACACGCGGACGAATAAGTGCTTCTAATATAAGCCGACGCGAAGGAGAGTAGTCGCCAAAGACGGAGTACTGCAGATCGCGGAGAAATCTCCGAAGACGGGCCATCGATTTCCTGTCACCTCTTTGCGTTTACGACATCTCACGGAGGCCCGAAACTATCAGGGATGTAGCAAGGACCGCCGAATATCGCCGCATTTGTCGCAGGCCGAATCGCGCAGCGATATATTATACTGGTGCTATGCTGTTTTCTGGGTAACGGATTAAAAAAGCCGAGTCGATGCGGGCAACGGGCGAACAGGACGCGCGCGCGAGCGAACGGCACACGACGATTCCGACAGCTCGCGGTCGCGAGCTTGCCAACAACTACTTCTATTCGCCTGGTAAGCGAGCCAAACACTTTTCCAGATCACAATGGAATTTTTCTAAAATTTCGAGCTCGCGCTTGCGGTGGATTTTAAAGCGCTCCGCACCCGTGTCAGCTCGTGATAAAGCTCTCGAATGTGCTGCAAATAATTTATACGTATACAACGCGCTTTTGTATACACACCTATGCGGGTAGTGCAGGAAGCCGTTGGGAGAGTTTCGGCGCCGGTATGGGATCCTGGTAAGTGAGGAGACTGGGGGAGTCCCTAGGGATAAGTTTTCTCCGCGAACTGCACGCACACGCGACTATTTGCCGAAAACGACGCCGGGGAATATTGCTTTTTCGAGCTGCAGCAGAGTTTGCTCTGAGATATCATCGTGTGTGAACGTTATCGAGATAATAACGTAGCGAGCTATACTGTGCATTTGGCCAAAATTTCGAACAGCGATTGTCGATCAGCTGTACGAGACTCGCTACGCGTTCTAGTCTCCTAAACTCGGAATAGTTGGTCGAAATTACTATTATGAAACGTCGGGGAAACCATTAGTTTTGCGTGTCTCTTCTCTGTTCCGCAAGCTCTGCACCGCTCTTTATACGACGCCCGTTTTTCTTCCACCGATATGAGCGGTATGTGTGTGTATAGAATCGATTATTGCTTCCTCGACTTGCACGAGAGGTGAAGTATAAGTATTGTGGCGGAGAAAGCGGGGGAGAAAAAGAAGTGAGCGAAAAAGTTATGTTTCAATCGGCTGTCGATGGCTCATCAATCGAGAATCCAGGCGCGCGACCAGTTTTTTACCAGGCGAGCAGATAGCGCAGCAGGCGCTCGTTGCTGCTGCTGCAGCAGTAGCAGCATCTGGCTGCGCCACTTGCGGTAGCTATGGCGGAACTACGCCGAAACCACGTGACGCCGCGTCCTTGCGGGATCAGGCTGCCAGTCCTGCGAGTAGTCGCCCCCGAGAGCCACGTTACTGCTGAAAAAGCGAGGGGGTTGACGTGCGTCTCTATTTTGCTGCTATATTTGGACGGGTTAGGTTGATCGCACTTTCGTTTGCGTTCAATTACAGAAGATGACGCGATAGTTCTGACCACTGGATTGTATATGTACTGATGACAATTGTTGCGAGATCGCATTGCGTAACTAATAAGGGGTTGAGAGGCACAGTAGATAAAAAATGGGGATATAGATGATCAAAAGTAGTGCTTTACTCGGAATTAGCATGAGAATGAGGGGTTTTTTGTTTGTTTAGAACTAATAAGCTGTATGTATATATTTGCCCTCGAATTTCAAATCATAAATATGTTTATATATATATATTGGTAACAGTAAAAAAGCGTTCGGTGGAATAGGCACCAACCACATTTTTGTTTACTCTTATCAAATAACTGACATGTATAACAAAAAGTTGAAAAAATGCTAACTTTTTTTATTCTCAACAAGTACTAATTGGTAAGAGTAATCAAAGACGTACTTAGTGCGTATAATTTTACCAAGTGCTCTTTTACCAACCGTTTTTTCCATGTAAATGTCTACAAACGAATAACGCGGACGTGTTTTTTTTCTGTAAGTCACATTCAAAACGTTACAAAACGAATCTTCCAGTGAAAACACTGTTTATAACTCTGTAGATCTTCTTTGCGAAAATCTCTGTACTCTTGCAAAGAAGGCAATGCTGAAACAAACGATCCTATACACATCCCAGCAAACATGAGAAACAATCAGGACAGGCTCTAATAAAAGCAAAATATCGACGAGGAGTATAGTACCCTGCATTGTTGGTCACGTATCATCAGCTAGTCCCTCTCGATAAAATTCAATGGCTCTTCCGCCGAACCCTACTGCAGTGCAGTATATGCCTCGCCTCCGATGGTCTGCACCGCATACAAGCAAAAGAAAAAGAGTGCTCTACCGCGTGTATAAAACCTCCTCTCGATATACACACACACATACATATACACGCAAACTTGCAGCCACCCACAATTCACATCCACGCGTGCGGCGGTTCGATACAGTTTCGCGCATACGCGACGACCGATTCTCGATGCGCATCGATAGCTGCCGCGGCTGCCGTGTGTACACAGCGAGCGAGCGAGTAGCGAGGGCGGGAGCGGCACGAGAAAAAAAGCAAAAGAATGGCGGGGGCTGAATCATCCGCCGGGGGGAGGAGGCGCCGAGTGATCCACGAGCTCCTGACCGCTGCTGCAGGCCTGGCAGCTCGAGATGCGCTTCGTCTTCCCGGCGTCGTCGTCCGGGGCTCCTTTTTCTCCTCCTCCTTCTACTTCTACGTCTTCTTCTTCGCGGCGGTGGACTGGCAAAAAAATTGAGAAGCCGGGGCAAAACAAAGAGGGCAAGCATATATAAGCGCGACTCGCGGAACCGATGCGAGTCGATCGGCGGACGACGATCGACGGATTTGAAAGGAGGAGGCCGCGGCGCAACTCAGGGTCCTTCGGTGGACGGATAAAAAATGCGCTGCCCCCTTGGCGTGCCTCTTGGCATAGCGGGGCGCCATGCGAGCGTGCTGGTGGTCGCGGCTGCACCTGTCTGCCGCCGCAGCGCAGCGATGATGCGGTGGTCGAGGCGAAAAAACGAGCGGCAAAAACGCGCGGGGTATAATGGCGGCGCAGTCGGGGGGATTATCGAGGGCGGGGCCTGCGCGCGCGCGCTTCCGCGGACGGGAGAAGGATGCAGAACGAGTGGATGTATTAAAGGATCCCGACGTGGATTTGCGCGGGTGGGGTGCGGAATTCAAACGGAAAACGGAGCAGGCGCTGATATCGAGAGGAGCTACGAGTTTTTCTAATCGATTCCCTTTTCGCTGATGCAGGTGCCAGCTACGAGGACGCTCTGAGGGACGGTGTGATCCTGTGCATGCTCATGAACAAACTGCAGCCAGGAATTATCTCTAAGATCAACACCACGGGCGGAGACTACAAGATGATGGACAACCTCAACCAGTAAGCACTATACATTTTTTACATAATATATAGGTGTACGGGGTTCTCTCCAGCACAGAGATTCGAGGTATAATAGATGAAATACGGTATAATTGAAAAAAAAATTCTTACCTCGTTTTCGTAGCACACATCTTCGGCAGTTGCGTCATCGTTAAAAATATAAAACTACGCAGCACACTCTTATTCACATCCGTACGCAGATAAAACATTTAAAATGAAATAGATATACAGGTCTCGTGCACGAGAGTCGCAAGTTTCCCACTGTTCGAGCATGTTTTCCTGAAAAGTGATATATAAAAATGGTTAGTACGCTTACAGAGTCACGAGAAAATAAATAAAATATTTACAAGCGCATATTAACATATTGATATTCACTTGGATCTCGGCATATATCCGACGCAGAGGACAGATGTAACGGTTACAACATGCTGGCCTCGTCAATACGTCAAGTGTGTAACACCGTAAAAAGAGAAAAACCACCGCGCATCGAGCGAACAAATAGTTCGGGAATATGTATGAACTCCTGCGCATTCATTACAGCCTGATCGCTAGTCGCTTTTACGCAATCGACAGTGCTTCGCGTCAGAGCAAAGATTACGCGATCTCGCACTCGCTCTCGGTTCTCGAGAGCGAGAGTGTGTTTTACTCGTTCTCTCGGCACGCGCGAGGGATCGAAATTTCAACTCATAGGCGCGCCAGATTATTGTCTGCGGCAAGCTTCAATTTGTGCATATTGCGTGCTTTGAGTATATAATTCGTATGATTACTGTAAAATTTTTTTTTAATTCATCTAGGGAATAATTAAGTACGAGCAAAAATTTCAAGTGAAAAAATTCGAAACAACGCGATGGTTGCTGAAGTGCATTGTAGACCTATACAATCGCGATGCGTCGCGTTTTATTGACGGCTAAAGAGAGGGAGCACTGCGCAGTCGACGGGAAAGAACCTGATTGGGTGTAAAAACATACATATATGTTATGTACGCTCGAACGATGTTCGCCCGCCCTGATATTGACTCTTGGCTCTTTTATTCGCGTGCAAACCTGATAATCGAGCATAGATAGCGTCTGAGTTCGAGACAGCCATTTGTTCGCGAAGATAATGTATGACACTTTGTTTTACTGCTGAATCAGAGCAGTTTTGTAGGGTAATTTTAACTTAACTTTGCTGAAAATATATGATATGCCAAGTCTCGATAAATATGGGGGTGGATGATCATTAAATATTCATCATTTCATAATTAGGACAAGATTCTCCTTAACTGCGGGCTTTAAGACGAGCACTGTGACAGCATTGACACTATGTATATATAGTAATTAATGAGTTATCTCGTCACGCGAAGATTCCTTATACGTTTATCTATATATGAAGAGACACAACAGAGAGTATCAAAACAAAACACTCAAGTACAAGCGAATAAACACGGCGAGTAATCCGCGGCTAATAATCTCAAGGTCGAAACCCGCGTACGTCTACAATTGATTACAAAAGCTTTTACACAGTGCTACGATCCTGATGAACTATTAGCATACAAGGAGGTAATATAATCGCACACCCGCTGTGAAACAGCTTTTACCGACTACACGACAGATTAAGCGCTCATAACTACAGCGCAGCTCTGAACAAGCCCCTGTGTAACTAACAAGCTACACGGGTATTATCGTGCTTCGCAAAGAAGCATGCCCGAGGTGCGAATCACTCAGCGGAAAATACTTGTAAATTAGGAGGCTACAAAGCAAGCAAGCTTTACACTATGTAACGAAATCCGTCCTCGCAGTGCCGTTGCTTTCTCTCTCTCTTTCGCTCTGCCGGCATAGAGCTACGCTCGGGCGCAATTAAAATTCCTGCAACGGGTAGAGAGCGAGAGAGAGAGAGAGAGAGAGAGAGAGAGAGAGAGAGAGGCAAGCTGCCTGCAGCGCGCAGAGCAGCTTTACGCGAAAAATGTAACGTTTGTTATAAACATCGGGCCACCTCCTCCCCCTTTCTATTTCCTGACTGCGTATAAACAATTTTCGCAAAATCTGCAGCGAGCCGCTTGCAAAATCGCCGGGCTTTTTGCATACAGTCACCTGCTGCACGAGTGCGCGCGCACATCTCACGCACACGTAGATTCGCGCTTGTAGCTATAAAGTGCGCTCAAGGAGAGATGGCTCATTTGCACATATAGGCCGACGCGTCGTGTATCGCCTCCTCGGGGGGCTCTCGAAATTTCGCTGCACGTATACTGATGGTACATATATAAGAGAAAGAGAGAGCACGCGCGCGCGCGCGGATCGCAAGTCGCGGTAGTGGGGCGACGATGCGCAGCGCGGCCACTCCGCACTACTCCCTTTTTACGCGAGCCCCAGGAAAGACGAGAAAGTGGCAGCTGCGCTCTTGGTACGCCCGCGCAGGATGAGATGCGGATAAGAGAGAGAGAAAAATGCGTATCGTGTGTGTGCAGTGCGCCTTCGCTGAGCTCATGGTGCTCTGGTGGCCGGTGGAGCAGTGAGCACTGGTCTGACTCGGGTTCCGCGCATCATTACAAGTGCGCGGGCGCGCGTCTCGCTATTCTGCTGTGCGATGTTTTTGACGCAAGCGCGCGGTTTTAAAGATTTTTAATGTATTGAAAACATGCGCGCGGGTTCGCTTGGTTGCTGTATACATACGCGTCGCCTCGAGATTTGGTGAGTTTGACTTGGCGGGAGCAGTGTTGTTTTTCGTGGGAATTCGGTTCTCCATAGAAACGAGTCGCGAACTTTGAGTCAGTATACTTTCCAGTTCTTGGAACTATTTGTTGTTCTAACATCGAGGGCGAATCTCAGAGTATACACGTTTCGTACCAATCAGGCGAGTAGGTCAGTAGTAGCAGACGGGAAACGAGTAGCGTCAGACACGATGCGATTCTTATATGCAATATGAACGAACGGATCCATATCCATCTTTTCTAATCCCGAAAACACACGGTTGAAGAATAAGTTATACGTGCTTCCGTTTCTCTCTCAATAATACTCGAGGAGAGCGAAAGTTACCAGCCAATTAAATCACACGTTCTAACACGTCTGCTCTTGATTTTAAATAAAATATTAGATTCAACATTAACTATCACCATGTACTTTCGTCCTGAAAACTCACACGAATTGTCGCGAGAACCGACGTCTCGCTATTGTAAAATAGACGAGCTGAGGACTGGCGCTCGTTGCA
Source organism: Cecidostiba fungosa (assembly GCA_900474305.1). Taxonomy (NCBI): domain Eukaryota; kingdom Metazoa; phylum Arthropoda; class Insecta; order Hymenoptera; family Pteromalidae; genus Cecidostiba; species Cecidostiba fungosa. The sequence goes on along the minus strand of UCOJ01000155.1, from coordinate 43,297 downwards.
CGTATGTGCCACATCGTCGCGCTGTTGTTTGGTGCTCATATGCGGCAGACGCGTTGGCCACCCGGAGAACAGGAGCTCGAGCAGCCGTTCGCGCATTCCACAGCGTGACGCTTACTCGTCTCCGCCATCGTTGTATACGATTGATTTGCAAAGTGCATCTTTTCTTCCTATTTCGACTGCTCGAATGAGTCTAGACACGTGTGTTGCTCTTGAACTTTGTAACGAGGTCAGCAATAACAACACGAGCACGTGAATTTCACCAAGGATTTCCTAAAATTCTGCATAGCTATTGCAGATTCCCCGATGCTGTGAAAAACGAGTGGGTTGGATTGTTGAAATTTTGAATCGTTCTTTATAAAAACAAATCGCTGGCCTTAGATGCAGTTAATAATGTTAGCTCGAATAATAGCTATAGACTGCCGCGCCAGTTATTGGTTCGCGATCCCTTACGTTTGAACTACAATGACTATCAACTCAAATTCAATATCATTTTTCAATAACAATAACGAAACTCTAAATCAATAAATACGATAACACAAGATCGAGCAATGATCGCTCTCGAAAGACCCCCCACACACCGATCAAATCCGTCGAGTCTCCGCGACAGCGAAGGCTCATTTACAGAAGCGCGCTATTAGTGCAGATCTGCCCTTTAAACTCTGCTAATTACTCCTCTCTGGCTCCCGCGATTTTCTGCTCTCCTACTCGGCCGGCACACTCGTCGCGTCATTTGTGCCGCGCGTGTAGAGCATCAGCAGCAGCAGCAGCAGTCCTCCGTGCAGCGACTCCGTGCGGGCACTCCGCGCCCGCGAATCGCCGCGCGTTAATTAGTAGCCCTCGCTGATTAACGCTTAGACAATGGAAAGGCTCGACTAAGCGAGTGCCGGGCCACGGCTAACAGCTCGAGGAAGGAGTTCGAATCCGCGATTCGCTGCAACAGCAGCAGCAGCAGCAGCTTCATCTCGACGGCTCCCCCTTTTGGTTTCCGGTCTTTGTAATTTGCACTGGCTCCCTCCGCTCGCGCGCGCACCCCTTTGCCGCGTTACTCCCACGCGCTCATTTAGCCCTTGGTTTCAGATACTCGGATCACAGAAGAGACTCGGGTCGCCGCGAGCGAGAAGCTTAGCTTGTGTCTATATAGGGCTTGGGAAACTTGCTACTGGGCTCGAGGTTTAATTAGCAGCCGAGCGGATGGTTATATCAGGCTGTAAGCGAGCGAGAAGTGCGCGCGAGCGCTCCTACTGGTTCTCTAATTGCTTCGCGGAACTTTGAGCGAGATGCTTGGTGCATCTCCGACTTCCTAATTAAATGGACTTTTATCTCTTGAAATACACTTTAGCAATGATAAACTGTAGATATTTGTCAGTAACTCTATAATGTTTCTGCGTACCATTACAGGTTCCAGAAGGCTTGCATCGCGTACGGCGTTCCCGACGTCGACCTGTTCCAGGCTGTGGACTTGATGGAGCGCAAGAATATCGCTCAAGTCACAAACACCATTTTCGCCATTGGACGCACGGTAATCTCAAAATTCAAATATATCACGAAAGTTAGACCAATCAATTTTATTGGAGATTGACATCGTATTTCTCATTCCAGACGTACAAGCATCCCGAATGGCGCGGTCCCTGGCTGGGACCCAGGCCATCCGAGGAGCACAAGAGGAACTTCACGGAGGACCAGCTGAGGGCTGGAGAAGGAATCATCGGTCTGCAGGCCGGCACCAACAAGGGCGCCACTCAGTCCGGACAGAACTTTGGCGCTTCCAGGAAAATCATCTTCGGAAAGTGATCAGCTCCCCCGACCCTTCGACTCACATCGCGAAACGCTTCGATTCATACTGTCTATTTGTTTATTTATTTATTTGTACCTCGCACCGAATGTAAAGTATAGCGTAATTGGAGGCGGCGAAAACTATCATATAGTTTTCCCGCGTTTATTACAGTTTGTGTTTACATTTTCTTTTTTTTGTCAACGTTCTAACCCATTACATGCATACAGTTGGCCTGTACCAACAAGAGAGAATTATTTTTATAACAAAAGTGTAACATTCATACCTAGTAGTTGTCAGTTGAATAAATTGACGTGTCTATAATTATCGATATCTCGCCGTTTTTCGCATCCCAATCGCGCCCGTCTTACCGTATCCCAGTCGTTACTACTTGCACGTGCCAATATCAGGCTCAGCGAGAGTAGAGGTTGAATGTATATACATGCCTGTGTATACACCACACGTTCTCTCAGCAGCAGCAGCAGCAGCAGCTCACCGAACGCACACATCCAGAGAGAAACGCGCGGCAGCAGTAGAGAAGTGTTGGCGGCTGCATAGTGGTGAGCGTGAGACGCGGCTCAGTATAAGCCGAGCCGCGGCCGCGTGTGCGGAGACAGCTACAGCGTCGGTGATGCCGAGCTCTCGTAGGCGTGACGTATACGTACACGCATTACACGCATTCCTTGACCGGTTTCTACACCGCCAAGCTCCCCGAGGATCAGGCGAGCAGACTACGAGGGGAGACGAACGCGACAAAGACGACGACGATTGCCGCGGTGTGGGTACACACCTCTGTGTTTCATGTCTACCTACGTCTCGGGACCGTGTGCTGTAACAATCTCATAGTTGTCGTTATGTATACAGGATCATAGCGCAGGATACTGTGTTACGATTTTGCGTGTATGTATGTACTGATACGGATGCCATGGTTGAAATGTTGCTCGAGAGCGATCATTTTCAGCTTATTTATTCTGTACTTTTATGACGCGTTGAGTACATGGTTACCCCGATTAGCAGTTGGATAATTTGGAAGGAGCCAAGCGATTCAGTCGTTTATAATAAGAGCGGGCAACATCCCTTATTCGCTTCTGGAGCCAGACCAGACAGACCGGCTGAAAAAGCTCATTCACTCCAAGTTCAGGGTACACGAACGCGCGATCGATGCTAATTTTCCAGCTGTCCAAAGCTGCGTATATATATAGGTATACAGCAACTGCAGCTCTGGAAAAAGCACTAGTTTGCTCGTGACGTATTCACTGTATTTATGCATACGTCACAGCTTTATGTATAGGTATACAGCAGAGATTCACGAGTCGGCTGTAGGGGTCAATCGAAAAAAAAGGAAGGCAAGGTGAGGGAAACCCAGCACGGAGCAACAACCGGCAGAGAAGCCGTCTTCGTTATAGCTTTAAATGCTCTTCAGACGTTTGCAGCGTGGGGCAGGCCAGTTCCGGGGGACCCCCTGTAGCAGGAGAGCAGAATGCCAAGGAGTCTCGGCGCACAGTGGGACATTTTGAGATTTCTCCTTTCAAAGTCACGTAACTTTTGATAGAATTGACGGATCGACAAGAATGTTTTTTTTAATTCAAGCCAGAGTTATCGAGAATCAAGGAAAAATATGTGGAAAGGTCATATCGACGTGTCCGATCCAGGAAAAATTGACCAAATTGGCAGCTTTCGTAAAAAACTGTTGCTTCCATCACCTGTTTCCTTGTTAATTCCGAAGTCATTTTTCAAATTTAAAATAGAAAATGCAATATTGAACGTTTCAATTATAAAATCTTAAATCCTAACCATTGAACGAATAAATTGCCCTGAACTGAATATAATTTGCAATGATAATTTTTATAATACAATCTGATAGAGCCTTATAAGCTGGATCGCCTCAAAATGTGCTTTTTGCAATAAACAAAACTTTGAAACCAACGCCGAACTAATAAAATTTTAAACTTATGCAGTTACTTTCATACCAATGTATAACTTATGTAGAGTATAGAATTTCTTATTGGATTTTCTTTTTTCGAGAATCCACATCTATGATCCATATAGAAAAGCTTCAAATAGTAAATCAGATTCTTGTCTCCTCTGAAACTCCGAACGGTGCACGTATTTTCCTTGATTCTAGATAACTCTGACTTCAGTTTTAAAAAAAAAATTAATGTCGATCGGTCAATTCTACAAAATGTTGTGTGATTTATTAAAAAGAGAAAAGTCTAAAATATATCCTACTGTGCTCGGCGCTGCCAGAAGCTGCCTTCTCGCTGCTTCTGCGATCCTCGTGAAAGGGGAGCGTCGCGGAGTGGCCGCTCCGCGCATCAGTGCGCCCCACTATTTTCCTTTTCGCCTCTGCCGCGACGCACGCACTCGCGAGCGCGCGCTTACGAATTCTCCCCGCGCAATCCTATATCGTTTGTTGCCTCCTCTCTTTTAAACACAGCTTCCAGTGTACATTTTGCTTCTTTTTTCAACGATTCGTCGCGACAAAAGAGCAAACTTCTAAATATCACTTCGCTCTGTTTGCCATATAGTATACTTATAACAAGGACTAGAGCGGGTACAAGGTAAGGAGCATTGAAGAAGAAAAAATTATTTCACCTCGATAGTGCTCGAGATTTAAAAAGAAAAGCATCGCAGGCATCGCATCGAGAGTTTCTGAAAGCCTATTCTCGAGCCGTCGCTCGGTACGTTTTCACGGAGCAATCCGTTGCGCTCGGTACCCTAGCACCGAGAGAAGGAGTCAGCCTAATAGCTACACACGATTGCACATACTGCAGAGCAGCATACATAGCTCGCGTTCGATTGGCCGAACTATATTGCCGCGAGAAAGAGGCGGGCGGGGAGAGAGAGAGAGAAAAATACCAGCTCGCAGCTCCTGTTCTCCCGTTGATTCGCCGACTCTATTCGATCGACAAAAGTGTTTTGCGACAAACGGTTAGTAAGCCTCGTTAAAAGTCGCCGCGCTCGAGAAGAAGAATAGACGAGTCGAGCGAGAGCCCCGACGCAGGTGCTATACTTATATAGCGAGACGTCGCTCTCTCGTATAGCCTCGTTATACGTGTCTAGGAGGAACTCTGGCTCTCTCTTTTTCTCTCAGGCTCTAGACGGATGCTGCGCGAGGTTCATGCTGGCCTGGTGCGGCTACCTCGCGGCTTCGAGCTCCAAACCTCGATTATTCTCGCCCGCGCGCGAGACTATCTTCTGCTGCGACTGCGGCGAGTCCAAGTCGCGCAGAACGATTGTTGATCACGTATATAGATATATATATATATACGCGCGAGTATATCGAACTCGGTTGCCGTCGCTACTGATGCTATATATATATATAAAATACGAGAGATCGGCGGAGCGCGGCGCTTTTGTATTATTATTTTTCAGCAGATTTCAATCGATGCCATGGTCGTCCAGGTTGTAAATTTTTCAGGCGCAAGTTGATAAGATAATAATGACACACACCTAATACTGGTCGCGCGTGCTTTATTTCATATTGTTTAACAATTCTTTTTACACTACAGGTCTTGTTGATTATTTCATTGATTTTTGCTATAGTCCGCGGTATAAGCACTGGGCACAAAATGCCCTAATTAATATTAGGTATCCTTACTCCAGGTAAAATAATATCTGTTTGCGTGAATCTTATTAAATTTAGTATGCTTTGTTATCAGTGGTAAAATGTTATTATTGAGTTACAAACGGCTTGCGTTTTCCGTGTTTACCTGTATTCCTTGTTGACATTTTTTTTACATAATTATAAGCATTTTTTGTTTAATACTTACACATAATATTTTTCTTTACTCTTTCCACATCGACAATTAAATCTTAAATAAAAAGATGTAAATATATAATACTCGCGTTATCGACCGAGCAAAGGCTCGGCCTGACATCTGTGTCGCAACAGGTAAACTGCGTATTAGTGAAAGTACAACTGCTACCTACACGAGACGACGACAGTCACACACAGTGCTTCCGTAGAAAATGGACCAAGTTTTCCTCGATCACTGCTATATAAGGTAATTTGTCAATATGATTTTTCCTCAGTAATCGAAGGCGGATCCTTGTGATCCCCAACGAGACCATACCGTGTATTTACCGGTATCCTAGCATGTCTCAAGAGCAGATCCATCACGAGATGATAGGTCCCCAGCATCCGAGGTTGGAATGCATCTACTGTCGATATTATTTTTACTGAAGAAATTAAAAATATTATTAGATAAAAGGTGCTAAATGGCAGTACGAATGTTGAACAAGCTGAACGTATATGATTCATTTAGTGCCTTGTTAATTGTATTCTAGATTGTGTGTAAACATTGAGCAAGTGATTGTTTCATTTGGAGATCACAGTTTCAAATCTGTATTAAAAATAAAACATTAGATTCATTGCTGGTACTAAAGTACCGTTGTAACTAAAAGAATTTGCTGAGAATCATTAATTTTTACAGGCAGAAGAATACTTGCAGAGGGTAAACAAGTCTGCGCACAGTGCTCAAAGCTAACCTCATCATGTTTCGATGATATTTTGTACGAGCTATTTACAAAACTAAATCAAAATGCCTTCCACTTGTGGCGATACTACTGAAACTACTGGTGAGATTTCAACTGGAAAGGGTAATGTTTAGTCTGTGTAATAAGGCAATCTGTAATATATAAAAAATTTAAATTTTGTCAGGTCAACCAGTAGAAGGAGTATCCGGAACTGACAGTGTTGGAACACACAGTGATCTTTCCGGAAACACTACGATATTAACTAGACCTAAGATGGACATAGTCTGTCTTTTGGATACACAACAACCGGAACATTTGAATCAAAGAAAAAAAGCATTAGAACATGTTAAACAAGCGTGCAATTTAGTAAATGCCAGATTACATCACATACAGTTTGAAAAGTTAGACTTTGGAGAAACAAATGTACTGGATACATTTTATAATGCAGATGTGGCTGTGGTCGATCTGAGCATACAGTTGCAGCAGTCATCCCTGTTTTACCACTTAGGAGTACGAGAAAGTTTTGGAATGAAAGACAATATTCTCTTAGTAAATGATGTTGATTCAGAAGCAACGATCCGATTAAAGGTAAAATATAGCTTACATCTATATATATAAAACAAAAATAGTCTAAAAGATTATTAGTTATCGGTGACTGAATATCCACAATACTGCAGAAATACAAAGCCTTGTGAATTGTGAAAATTATACAAAAAAATATTTTGAAAAACCAAAAGTTTATACTACTAATTTCTCCGTAAAGAAAGACTTTTTACATATATCAACATTTTAATATATTTTTATTTTATTACTTACAAAATGTAGTTCCAGTAATTTTTTCTGACAACACCTGAACTAACTTGTGCACAACTCTACTGTGACAAGTATACCTTTGAACAGCACTTTGCTATCTGATCTCTGTACTACATTTGATATACTCTTCATCTGTAAAGCTCCTGAAAAATATGACATCACCATCTTTATATAGCGATTACCCCAACCAGGCACACTTCACTCAGTGTACTACTGGACTGCTTTGTACATGTCTCTTTCAAATTTTACCCAGATTTCATTCAGTACTGGCATTAACACCAACAAATTAATAACTTTTAAAATAAAAATCTAATAACATCAAATAAAATTGCATTATTTTAAGTGTATATTTAATTTGAAGTCATTTTTCACAGTTATCTTGTGGCAGTTATACTTTTTTACCTTACAAGTTTGTGGATTCCGATACTAGTCTGTCTATATCTACTTCCCCTAAAATTGGAGGTGAAGAAATGATTGATCTCACGCAAAGGCTGAAAAAACTTTATGAAGAAGTTGAAATACACTCAAAGTAAGCAAACCAATAAATGATAAGTAATTACAATAAACAAGTGATAAAAATAAACAATTTATTTTCAGAGCACATATAAAAGAAAAATTTCTAACTGATCTACGTAAAGCACGAGAAACACTTACTGGTGAAGAGCTCGCAAGAGCTATCACTAACATGCAAAAGAGATTGGATGATCCTAATGTTTTATGTGGGGAAGTTGTTCTGAGTCTTCTAATTTCATTTCGAGATATACAGGTAATTCTTTTCTATTTCTAAAAATAGTGCTACTTCAGTTTGTAAAAGAAAGTAATTATAAATATTTGTAGGACTATGATGCAATGGTTCAACTTGTCGATGATTTGCGAACAGTGCCAAACCATAAAAGTGCAATAAATACACCGTTCATTCGGTATCATTATGCATTTGCTTTGAATCGTAGACATAAAGAAGGGGATAGAGAAAGAGCATTAAAAGTAATTGAAGAAGCATTGAAGAAAAAAGAAAATCATGTTCCTGATATGCTGGGTTTGTGCGGTAGAATTTATAAAGACATGTTTGTTGAAAGTGGCCACACTGATCTAGAAAGTCTGAAAAATGCTATAAATTGGTACAGAAAAGGTTTTGAGGTTCAGCCTAATGAGTTTGCTGGTATAAACTTGGCTACCCTGCTAGTAGTGGCAGGTAATGAATTTTCAAAGAGCGAAGAGCTTCAGCATATTGCCATGGTACTCAATAATTTGATAGGTAAAAAAGGCAGTCTATCAAGTTTGAAAGATTACTGGGATGTAGCTACATTTTTCGAGATTAGTGTTCTTGCGGAAGATTATTCGAAAGCTATAAAAGCTGCAGAATGTATGTTTAAACTAAAACCTCCAGATTGGTACCTCAAGTCTACAATAGGAAACATCACTCTCATAGACAAATTTCGTAAAAAAAGTGATGAAACAGAAATTTCTCCAGAAGAGCAGATTTTCAGTTTTTGGATGGAATATTTTATTGAAGCCACAAAGTCAGAAGTTGGAGATAGTATTAGATTTCCAGTAAGTCGCCTTTTCGAAATTCAATTCCAGGTTCATTCTGTTTCCGTCATAACTTATCTTTAACAAGTGTTTCATTGCAGATTTTAGTGTTGGAACCAACAAAAATTTATATGCCAAGCTATGTGATAGTAAATCTTGGAGCTGATGAAAAGTCCATTCAAATTTCTAACTTGTGCCTTGAAAGTATAAAACATAATTGCAAACAGGTTCACGATTGGCTATTTACTGCCAATATGTTACGAAGCGTTAGTCTGTATAAAAGAGATGAACGGTGCCTTTTTTTGTACGTCCACGAGAATTCTGACGATTTTCAAATATATTTACCCTCAGTACACTGTAGACAAAGATTGTACGATCTTGTTTTGGAAATGACGAGAGATCAGGAAGGAATGGTCACTGATTTAGACGCCTACATGACTGATGATTCGTCAAAAATCAAGGTATTTAATAAGCGCATCACGAATGTTTTTTAAATGTTAATTAGATGCATAATCAAATTTTTGACGTTGCAGTTCGAGTATGACTTGGATGATCAAAATAAACGCGTTATTCTCGGTAGAGGAACGTATGGGGTCGTTTACGCCGCACGCGATTTGAGCACGCAAGTTAAAATTGCCGTTAAAGAAATACGAGAAAGAAATCTAGGCGACGTGCAACCACTGCACGAGGAAATTAGGCTACACAGTCAACTTCGGCACAGAAACATTGTGCAGTACTTGGGTTCCGTGAGCGAAGATGGATTCTTTAAAATTTTTATGGAACAAGTTCCTGGAGGTAAGGATTAAAATAAAATTGGAGAATTTAAAATATTGATTTGGCATAAGACTAATTAATCGTCGATTTCATAGGAAGTTTATCGGCTCTACTCAAATCGAAATGGGGTCCTTTAAAACGAAACGAGTCTACCATTGCCCTTTATACGAAGCAAATGCTAGAAGGACTGAAATACTTGCACGATCAGAAAATCGTTCATAGAGATATCAAAGGTAAAGATAATTCATAGGATTCAATGTTTCATATTTTGATTGGCAAACTGACTAATCTAAACTGGTTGTAGGCGACAACGTTTTGGTAAACACGTACAGCGGAATAGTTAAAATCTCGGATTTCGGTATGTCGAAGAGATTGGCTGGTCTGTGTCCAAGCACGGAAACGTTTGCTGGAACTTTGCAATACATGGCCCCGGAAGTTATCGATAAAGGCCAACGCGGATACGGAGCACCGGTGAGTCGATCTTTCGAGTTTATTATCGTTTGAATCTCTAGTGAACAAAACATATTGAAACTATTATTCTGCATTAAACAGGCTGATATTTGGTCTCTTGGCTGCACCATAGTCGAAATGGCAACTGGCAAGCCTCCGTTCATCGAGTTGGGATCACCTCAGGCGGCTGTTTTCAAGGTAACGCACAACAATCTCTTCATTGTTTTCTGCCATCTCAAAACATCAAAGCAAGCATTCAAACACTTGATTGTGTATACAGGTTGGCTTCTACAAAAAACATCCAGAAATACCACCCGAGTTATCAGAAAAGGCTAAAAATTTCATACTACGTTGCTTCGAAGTTAATGCCGATACCAGAGCTACCGCCGCCGACTTGTTGGAAGATCCCTTTCTCATAGAGTAAGCAAGTCTCTAGAAACGCTGTGTAGTCGTAATATGTAACGACATCGAGCGACTAATTGTCTATATTGCAGGAAAAAGAAGACCCTCCGGTTGGTTGCTCCTCCAGATTTCAGTCGTAGTATATCAGTGCCCGCCGAGAGGGCGGACAAAATGGTTATCAGCGATAAAACCAACAACAACATCGTCTCACAATCTCCCATGCACGCGTCGCAATCGGACGACAGGTAATTGATCATTTACGCACTCGTTCGGAAAATGAATGCTCCGAACCTGTATATTCAAAGCGCATAGACTACACACATTTTTCTGTCAGCTTTCAGTGTTATAATTGTTTTAAATTTGTTTTTTTTTTTATTTTTAATGAAAGGCTTGTTAACCATCATTCAAGCAGCGCACCATTTATTTTCATTTTATGGTATATTTTGTGCTATTGCTTTTAAATTAAAGCGTCGTACATAATGGAGAACTGCCGAAATCACGTCGATTGAGGGAACGCAGTCCGGCGCATCTTCTTTCCCCAATCAGCATGCCTACTGCAAGTCTTTCGTACAACAGGTATGACCTATACAGTTCACCACGTGAGAACCAACACACACGATTGAACGAGCTTGGCGCTGCATACACCGCTTCTCAAGCGTTTGCTTAATTGTTGCGAGTACATAATACATATACACGCTTAAAACTACATGTTAGTCAGTTGTACGAGTAGTTTGTTGTCAAGAGCATCGAGGTGACATTTCACGACGACCTCATATAAAATGCAGCGCCTGTTTGCATGCACTTTATATATGGCCGTATAGAAAACGCACGTCGTCCGCCACGGCAGTTAAGACTTGAGAAAATCTCACCTCGTTATGTCACGCGTAGATCGCATCTATGCAGTACAGCCGTGTATCACAATCGCAGCGTCTCTTATAAATAAGCTGGGCTCTGCGCGATGACAAAGAGAAGTATGAGACACACAGGCACGATGCTCAAGGTGCTGCGCCTTGGCGACGACGCCGCGCTGACTGCGGCCGTTTCGAAACGCGCCGTGATTTGAAACGTCAGCTCATACTCACACTGTCGTGCAAAAATAAACACGTGTGCGAAACTTGCTTTATGTTGTGCAGCTACAGCACGATTGGCACGACACCCTCGATCGAAGCGAGCGAGCCCGAGGTTGCTGCAAACTCCATGACGAGGAGGAGCTCATCGGGTGGTCTGCTGTCACCGGATGTAGAGCTGACAGGTATTATGCACACTTTGAGAGTTTATTGAGTTTTAATGTCGACAAGGAAAATTAACGTTTTTTACGCTTAGTTCTTTTTCCGCTTGCGTACCGAAGCACACATTGTTATCCGTGTGCATTCTTTTGTTTTCGAATTTATTGCTATTTTTTTTATTCAAGACAATTATTTCGTAAATAATTACATAAGTACAGACAATTTGAAACGAGACACTATAACGTTCTTGATAATACGTCTTGTGCTGAAATTTATCGTTCGGTGAAAACTAATAATGGAAAAATTTTGCAGCAGGACAACTGGCTCAGAAAAGTGGAGATGAAGAGGGAGGCTTTTACTTGCTGAAGAAGGATAGTCAGCGACGAATGACTCTCACGCGGGTTCTGAGTCAAGACGAAGCGAAAATTTGCTCGCTTTGGATGCAAAGCATTCAATCGGACGTTGGTCAGAAAACTGTGTTACAAATGGTACGCATTTCTTTGAAAAAATGATTAAATAAGTCTCAGTACGATGCAGCATTGTATTTTCATTTGTAGAACCACTTGGAAACGCTAACGAGAGCACTGAAGGATTACATATCCACTCAGAACCAAGAAGCCATCACAATAGCCATTGGTAAATTAAAGGAAGAGCTGGACTTTGACTCGATTGCCATCAATCAGATACAGTTGGCAATTTACTTATTCCAAACAGCAGTAAACGAGGTTCTTAGAATGCACAGCATCAAGCCTCACTGGATGTTTGCTCTGGACAATCTCGTGCGAAACGCCGTACAAGCGGCAATCACAGTTTTATCACCAGGTCGAACACTTCAATCCTTTTGTTGTTGCTTGTCAGCGACTAGAATATTTGATTTAAACGAAACTTTATTACGATGTTCTGCTTACAGAATTGGGAGCTAATTTACTTGGCCAAGAGAGAGCCCAGTCGACTACCGAGGGCGTAGAAGAGGGTTCGACTTCTGGAGTTTCCACGGTCAATTCGATAAAGTCACACAAAACAGGCGATTCCGTTGAGCACAACAAATTCTGGCACGAGTATCGAGACCAGATGGGATCTATCAAGGTGGAAAACATGAAACTACTGCACGAATTGTTGGAGAGCCAGAAGGCTTATCAGAGTTTACTGTGTCAAGCGCTGGACGAGCAAAAAGCGCAACTGGGAGCTTTGACCGAGTTGTGCGAAAGCATCGATAAAAAGATACGAAGAAGGAATCTTGGGTAAGTAAGACCATCGCCATCAGTTGCTTGATTTACTAAAAGTTACATTGTTTGATTTTAAATGATTCAATCGCACCTTACAGAATACCGCAAATAAGTATTACGGATCGCGATGATGAACCAACTGCTGATGAACAACTAATAAAGTGGCTGCAGATCTGGAATATAGATAACAATACTATAGATAGGGTATGTATTCAATGATCATTAAATGTTTTTTTTCAAACGTTTGGTAATGAATATCAGCTAAACGATGATACGTTTTGAGCAGTTTGTCTCTGAGCAGTATACTCTAGAAGACATCTTGGTTTACGTTACGCGAGATGATCTACGTAGATTGAATTTGAAGTACGTTGTCATTGTAAATGTATTATTTTAAATTTTAAATTATATGCAAATCTAAAAGAACATGTTTCATTCGCAGGGGTGGAATCGAACTGAGAATATGGAAAGCCATACTTGCGCATCGACGAGATTCGCCAACAAATTGAAGAAAAGAAGTAATAATTTAACAACACAAGTACTAATTTACCGTACTGACATACTAACTCATATAGTGATTATGTAACAAGATGTGATTTAGTCGTCAGACTATAAAATCACGCACAAGCAAAAAATAACCATTTCTTTTAGAAGAAAGTGCCTTAACCAGTGAGAAGCGAAAGGTCCATACCTATGTTAATTAATGGCAGCTGTTGAATTTGTGTAGTCATAGCGTTCTTGTTGAACAGTTTTATTTTTTATACCAATCTATATATACCAGCAATTTTAAAGCGCGTCTTCCATATATATCAAATATTAAACAGTACCGAATCTATCAGATGTTAAAACGAATGATGATTATTTAATTGTATATATAAGCGGGTTGTTGATAGAGACATTGATGATGATATAATCATGTTCTTTCAGTTTGTACAGTATTGCAAATCAGATTTCGCATAAACTGTTATTTTAAAATCATGCAAAGCAGGAAAAATTGTTTTAAATCAGATATATAATATCTGCGAGAATATTCAAATGATATATTTATACATAAATTTTGATAAAATACTATTTATTAGCCAGAGATATTATTAAACAATAAAATGTTTAACTTTTAAAAGAATCTTCAGCAACTTTTTTAATATCATAGAATAATATTTTCATACAAACGCTGAAAATGCGATCCCACCGTCCTAAAAAATGTATACAACAATATATGTATATGTATATTAAGTAATGTTTACCTTTAGAGACTGACGAAATAGCAATGTTGCACTAAAACAGCGCCCAGTCGCACGTAACAATACAGAATTTGATTTCTCGAACAGAAGTAGTTTTTTTAATGTTTAATTTTCAGTTGTTCATCTATTATTCGCCAAAAAATACTCTACGCTAAATCTAAACTTTTAAAATTTCTAATGTAAAATCTCTAGAATTCGATTGCCGAGCAATAAAGAATATCGAGTCAGCATTAGCATATTTATTTGTCTCTCCCTCAGTTCCTTAAGTCCATTATTTTTATCCCCAAATGAATGCAATTCATCCGAATTTTTAAGCCCGAACCCTTCTGGTAAAAATTGCTTTGACGGCGAAGCCCCTGAGAGGAATCAACTTTTGTATAATTATGCGCGCATTATAAGAAATATAACGAAGCGAAGGCGAAAAAAGGGGTCCACCCCGTAAGCGCGACTTGATTGAAGTGCCGCCGCGTGCGTATCCCGCTTGATTTTGTCCTCTAAGCTCTCGCTTCATATCCTCCGTCTCTTCTGTCGCCATCAGTTTAATTTCGCAACGATCGATACCCGGCGAAATATTATGTATACAAGTCTTTCGGTGCGAAATTACGGTTATCGTTGAATATTCTTCAGAGAGACTCGTTCACTTGGCACTTAACGGAGTCGCGGTTGTTATTGCAGCCACGTCAAGCGACACCGCGCAAACTTCCTTTTCTCCCCTTTCTCATTAGCCATTCGGCGGGAAGTCTGTTTTGCTTTCCGGAAAGTCTTCCAGTCTATTTGCGGCTGCGGGACACTGCGCGTCTTCGGGCTTATTGCGAAAATCCAAATCCAAACATTAATTATTATTCTGTTCGTCAACGTCTCACAAGCGATTTAATTTTAGCGCAGCGCACACTTCTGTTGCCGCCTGCAGCTCCTCTGCTCAAGTTTCGTTACAAGAGAATATATACGAAGAAACCTCGAAGAAGGCATCAATGCTTTCGAGAAAAATTTTCTAATGAAGACGCGAGAGATAGAAAGTCACCCTTTTTGTAGCGGAGAATACTGATGGAAGCGAAATACAAGCGAGCAGCAAAGGGGTCTTACTCTCCAGCCATCCATCCTTTTGCTTTAAGCCGACGGAATTTCAACCCTTTCGGCTCTCCCTATAGCTCGTACAGCCCTCAAATTAAATAACTGTATCACTCGGCTGGAAGTTTGTTGTTCTCAACCCTCTCTCCTCTCACGCATCTCTGACTCGAAAGAAGAGCTGCGGCATAATTTTTTTTTTCATGATTGATCGCGGGGAACGCATCCACTCTCTCGAATTATTAATTTCGCGTGCTTTTCTGCGGAGTAATCGCTCACTTTCTAATGTCGTACATCACTTTTAATGTGGTCTCGGCGCAAATGGAACTGTTAGCGGAAGCAGAACACGTCTCGAGATTTCCGGATTGATTCGTTCGCGGAGACTGTCTCGCCGGGGAGAAGCACCAGATGTTTGTCGCGTGCTCTGCTTGTATATTAATTCAAAGCCGTTCGTCATCTTTCGAATGAAATATGAAGTGCTTTTTGCTTTTCGCCGATACTCATCAGCTCAATGAACGATACATCATCCGCTGCTATGCACCAAAAATTTAAATTATTCAAGTACGTGTTTGCTGCCTCGCTCATAATACAGGAACAGTCATTTTTGCTTATTTTACCCGCGAGGTGCGCTCCAAAAAGACCTGACTCAACTGATAATTCCGTAACAAATTGCTCAGCCTAATGCGATCGCGTCGCGCACGAGAAGCAAAGATTTAAGATTCCAAGAGAGAACGAGGGAGAAAAAGGTAGCAGTCGCTGCGGGCGACTTCATTTCCAGGCTTTAATTAAAGAAGTTCCCGGGAAAACGGCGACTAATAAATTCTCTCGCTGACTCTCAGCCACTCGCCAATCACTCGACCTCTAATACTGATTTTTTATATTATACAGAAAAAATAGGGGACTTTACAGCGACTCACAGGGCAAAGTAGAGCATCGAGCCCACAAATGAATTCGTATAGAACCTGAGAGGTGCGGCGAACGCAGGCGCGCGTTCCAAGTGTCGATTACGAGGCTGTTTACGCGCGGCGCTCGCGAGAGCCCAGTTACGCACAGTGAACCCCCTTGGAAAGTCTCGAGCCTGCACAGCGGAATGGATCATCCCTTTGTCTCCCGGGACGTTTTACCAAGAGCCGAGCGGATATAAATTGCTCGCGGGATCGGACCTGCTTCATGGAACGTAAACAGCGCGCGGAAGGGTTCGCAGGCCAGAAGATGCGGAGGACGAAAATCCGACGTAAGCAGGAGGACGAAGAGGATCTTGCGAGCTTGTATATATAGTCTAGGTACGAGCGGTATGCGACGTACTTGGGATTTTCGACCGAGGGTGGACGGCATATAGGTATTCGTGTAGTCGCCGAGCACGTTGTTGCTGTTCTAAGGGATGCTGCTTGAAATTTCAATGCAGTATGGAATATTCGGTCAGTCATTTGATTACATTATCCGGGGGGTGCGAAAGAGTCGAGTTTTATAACCTCCGGGCCGTTTTCCTCTTGGGCGTGAAATTCGATCACGCCCTTAAAACGCGTTTTCAAGGCAACCGTTGCTAGGAACGCTAACTCGTCAGCGGCAAAGTTTGACTGCGCGCACAACGCGCGTATGTACGCGTTGGCATCCGCATAATGATATCTCTCGAGATGCGGGG
Source organism: Cecidostiba fungosa (assembly GCA_900474305.1). Lineage (NCBI taxonomy): Eukaryota > Metazoa > Arthropoda > Insecta > Hymenoptera > Pteromalidae > Cecidostiba > Cecidostiba fungosa. The sequence goes on along the minus strand of UCOJ01000155.1, from coordinate 26,681 downwards.
GGAAAGTTGCGTTTTGCGCGTCTAAATCGAATAACTATTCGTGTATATATATAAAGTTCGTTGTCACTGTTCGTTCCTGAAAAGCGGCTGACAGTTACAATATGCGCAAGCTACTGCAGAGTCGGTGAAATCTGTTTTCCATCCTATAAACAACACAACGCGACGTCTGCCGCACATCGTATTTCGAGAGTATAGCGAATTTTCATGTGCCCCGGGGCGCACGAGAAAGTCGCGAGAAAAGCTCTCGTCGTCGGGAAACAAAAGCGAAAGGATCAGATATAGCAGGAGCCGAGTAGAGCAACGTCAGCAGAGTCGACGGCGGATATGCGGGATTTCACGAGACCTTGACTGCGCGGGAGTGTCGCTTCCCTATACTGAGTAGGATAATACTGAAGAACAGAATCGAATGGCGTATACTCGATATATGAATACGGATGATTCAATTTCACTTCTTCTCGTTTCGACTTTGACTGATGGGGCGTTTTTGAAAATGCGGTTTGCTACCTGTCGCCGAGTGAAATCCGTTTGTTTGAAGATAGCTTGGATTTGATTAAAAGATAACATTACCCCGAGTTGAAATGCTTGGTCGCAGGTACGCCGTAAAGCCAGGGGCCTGCACCGCAGCCGCCGCGAAATTGCAGAATGTCGGATTCCGAGAGCAGCGGCGAGAGCCACGGCATGACGATGGTGGTGAAGGACGACGTGAAGCCCCTGCCGCTGATCCGGAACACCGGGGACAGCGACAAGCTCGAGGAATTCCAGAAGCTCCTGCGATCGATGATAGACTCGCGAGGAGCTTCTCCCGACCACGACGAGGATCAGGAACAGGAGATGAACAACATACTGAAAATTCCCACAGGTACGTGTTTTTCTTTTCTTCTTTTGCTATTTTGAGCTGTATACGTAATTCGACCGAAGAAGTTTGCCTGTCACTATAATCACGTCGGCTGAGGTATATGCTGTGTCTATCCATTATTTTCGTAATTATATATTCAAGATTTGCGAGTTTCTTCGCCATCGATCGCACGCGAAATTTCATAATATAAGGTATATAAGAAAATGACAAGGTATATAAACAGCCTGCGTTTTCATCTATTCTTGTTAACCCAACGAATTATCCTCAAACTACAATCTAAAGCCTCTAAAAAAAAAAGCCAGAAGTATACAGAGCATCGCGCGATGAAAAACGCGAGTCCTGCAAACTTTTTCCCGCAAAAGAAAAGAGCCAGCCAGACATATACCGCCTGGCAAACAATGAGAGCTGAGCAGAGAGGGAGAGTCGAAATTGCGAAAAAAAACAGGTAACCTGTTGAGAGCCTTCGTGAGAAAAAGGTGGACGAGGCGAAATGAAAATGAAGGGAGAGAAAAGTCTTCGGCGGTCGTGTACGAACTCGCGGAAAATTTTACAGACGGCCCGTTTCCACTACAGCGACTGCCTGCATCACCCCCGCCGCGAGTTGTACAGTAGAAAGAGAATGAGCGAAACGAAAGGAAGAACCCCGAGAGGAAATGCTCGGCTGGATTAATAACTTTGTACCTTTTTTTATCAAGACCTGTGAGTGGAATTCTTATCATAAATGATATTCTTATAATTAACCTCATACACGTCTCCTTTAATGATTCGATCTTAATCTCCCGACTGCCATCAAAGCAAAAATCGAGCCGTCCATCTCCGGCAGATTGGCCTGAACTTCAGGTCATTCGGCGAAACGATAATCTTTATCTGAACGGAGTGGATGGCAGCCGATGTTCCCGAGGGGCTTGAATTTTCGCGAACGTTAGCTCGTCGCGTCGGGGATTAACTTTATTAGTAGCCGAACGAGAATTACATCTTTCTATATACCGCAGCCCTAATGTTCGCTCTCGGAATCGTTGATCGAAAACGGCCGGTAAAATATAAATTCTATCCGGTGCGAGTATGCGAGATGATTAGCTCTTTCATCGATTACAGCAGACTTGTGTAACAGTGCTTGTATAAAATTTACATCGTATATATTCGTTAAAAATAAAAGCATACCCATTTGCATGTTCGCTCTAAGCCCGTAAAAGCAGTAGAGTCTCTGCATTAGAGCGTGATAAAGAATTTCACGTTCGAGTGAAACTATTCGAGCGAAATAAACTTTGTGAAATGATAGTGCTAGCGCAGCCACCTAAGTGTCCCCTAGATTTGGCGCGCAACCAAAACAGCAATGTTCAGGTGGGCGCGCGGCGGCGCTTCTAAATTAAACTCATAAAACGTCTGGAGCGAGGGATGTGCCGTTGTTTCGCCGTGGGAGAGAGAGCATGCATTTGGCAACAACATCCCGCGGCTGCGGATAAGCGTGATTTGTATTGCAAGCAGTTTCGAGTAATTAAAACGCTTAATTGCGATCGCCTCGACTGATCTGCATAGCAAAGTGACCGTGTAATATACTTTCGCAGCATGCGGATGAGTTGAAATAGTGTATTAAGAATAATTTTGAAATTTTTACATACTGTATACCCCGAATCGGTCTAGAGCGTCGGATCTCGTCTGTGCCACGGAGAAAACTGCTTTGCGCTCGTTACAATGCAAGAGAGTCGCCCTTGCAAGCTCCCTCGCGACGAAACAAACAATTAGCATGCAAATCCAGTAGCCAGTTCGATTTCCTAAAAAAAGGCACGCACACACATCGAGTCGCTGAAAAATCGATTTATTTAGAAAAGCACAACGTTCGAGCTTGCGACTATACGAAGCAGTCCCGCATACCTGTATTTATAAAGATGCGAGAGGGAGGATCGAAAAGCAACTGAGGGTGACTTCTGGTGCCTGCCAGTGCAATGCTGCGAATGATCGCGTGCACCGGTACTGCGGCTGTCTCTCTCGCGCTCTCGTGACACAAAGCAGCAGCCAAACTCCGAGCGTTCGGCAAAGACACAGGGAACGATAGTCCGACTGACGTTGTCGTGGCAGCCGCACGAATCCCTCTCTGCGCAGTTATTATTCATGCAAGGCACTGCCGCATTTTTGACGAGCTTCGCGACTATACTTGCGGAGAAATAAGCTTTATCCTTTGGTTTTTCCTGGTTTATCGAGATGATTATTTCACTGCAGCGGAAACGACGGTAATGGAACCGACGGGAGACTACCGTCTCGAGTATCTGGGCGGTATAGTGCAAAAGTCGCTGAAACTGAAGCCGGAAAAATGGGGCAGACTACTACTGACCGAGGACCACCGCAACGCCGTGCTGGACTTTTTGGACAACCCCGTCCCGGCAGCCCTCTTCGTCGTCCTCACGCCGAATGCTCAACTCATACCCTCCTGCGGCTTTCCCATCCCTTGCCAGAGGACCAAAGGTATACAAACTTTTTGTTTTTACAAAATAACGCGTCGGATGACGCATCACGCACGTAGAGCATTATTATGCTGCGCACGAAAAGTAATTAGGCCAGCCGTTACGCTAATTATCTCCAGGAAAAAGAAAAAAAAAATACATTCTCACACCGCGCACCACGCGATCTCATTTCCATTTTGCCGTCAAGGTGTGTTTGCGATAAAGATGAAAATCGCGGTTGTGCCGCGGGACAAGGACGCGTGCGCGGCGATGCTGCTGACGGGCGATCTATCGCACCGGGTGGTCGACGAGCTGGCCACCATAGTCGACAACATCTTCGCGCCGCTACTCTGCAAGCCCGACAACCACAAGGAGCTGCCGGGCGTCGCCGTGCAGGATATATCGCGCCACGTGCACTCGCTCCGCGGGACCCTCTATCAGGTGCGGGGGATCTCCCGACATTTATATGCGTTTTTTCTCTTTTCTTTTCTTTATAATGCACGCATGCCATGCACATATGTAGGTCAAGGGCCAGGTGAACGGAAGGACGGTGCTGCCTATGCCTGCTGGCCTCGAGAAAGTCGCGGAAGTCGAGCGCATGATCGCGGTCGAAGGGCCCCAAGCAGTTGATCTGTATCTCAAGAGCGCCATCGAGGGTGTGGTCATCAAGTGGGCCTACCTGGTCAACGACGTTGTCACGCACGAGTCCAGCACTGCCTTTGACAACGGACAAAACCCCAGCCCCTACGTCGAGCTGGAGTACTGGTCGACGAGACTCGCCAATTTGAGGTAAAGTCCTTTACGCTTTGACCACATCCCATTCGATCATCGCAAGAAGATTGCTATATCATTCGTTTGCTGTTCGGCGTCAGGAACATATTTGATCAGTTGCGGGAGGACAGGGTGCGGAAAATGGCGGTAATCCTGGAGAAGACCGACAGCGCGTACTACCCGTGTTTCCGCACGCTGTTTGCCAACGTCGTCTCCTCGCTCGCCGAGGCGAAAGAGATATCCCTGTATCTGACACCCCTGGGCAAATGCTTCAAGTCCGTAGAGGAAGTTGACTTTGCCGAGGCGAAGCCGGTTATGGCCACTTTGATTCACTCGCTCGGCTTAGTCTGGGCTAATTCGCGCTACTACCAAAGCTCCTCCAAGCTCATTATCATGCTTCGGCAGATCTGCAACTTGCTCATCCAGGAGGCTAGGCGATTCCTCGATCCCACGCTGATTTTCCAGAGCGACGTCGACGAGGCGCTGCAGCGCGTGCAAATATCCAAGGGTACTTTACTGATTTATTACTCAACGATTCAACTTTTTAAAAAATATACTTACACAATATTTTCGTCTTCAGACGTGCTGGAGGAGTTCAAGAGACAGTTCGATCTTCAGAAAAACATGCCCGCGTTGAAAAAGGATACTCCAGCCTGGACTTTCAATCCCAGTGCGGTTTTCGGTCGCCTCAACGCTTTCTTGAAACGCCTGTCGGACATCGAGTGGCTCTTCGACACTGTGCTCGAGTTCTCGAAGCTAGAAAAAATCGAAGTCGGCGGCCTGATGGGCAGATCACTGAGCACTCGTATCGTCGCGGTGTACAAAGAATTCCAACAGCTCTTTCAAGCGTTCTCGACTCGCGCTACCGACGTTCTCGAGCCCGACGACGAGTCTTTCGTTCAAGACTGCGAGAAATTCAGCGAGTCCATTGTCGATCTTGACAGCAAGCTCGCTGCGATACTCTGCCAGGCGTTCGACGACTGTGGAAACTTGGAGAGTACTTTCAAGGTACCAAGCAAAAACTTATGCAACCTACTCATAGCACAAAGGCCCGAACCTTACTCCTTTTCTTTTCTTTCAGCTGATCAACATCGCAGGCAGCGTACTGGAACGACCCGTGATCCGAAAGCAGTTCACGAATCGTTACTCCCGCATCCTGGAGTTGCTGAACAACGAGCTGACGGTGATCGAGATACTGTTCAATCGAGGACCTCGCGGAGCTATGGTCGATCTCCCACCGCTTGCGAGTGCACTGCAATTTACCAACATGCTCAAGCAGCGGATCGATCTACCCGTACACGCTTTCAAGTCACTGCAGCATCCGTGAGTGCATTCGAGCGAGCAGCAAAACGCTATACGATGCTTATGATTTAAACGCATATTATTCTTTTACCAGGATTATCGAGACCGAGGAGGGAAAAAACATACTGGTGCGCTACGACAAGCTGGTGGAAATGTTGAAGGAGAAGCAAAAAGTTTTGTTCCTCGAATGGTCTAAAATTGTTCCAGAGCTCGTGAAAGTTGGCTTAAACAGATCCTTACTCAAGAGGGATCAAGTCTCCATGCTTATATTGAATTTCGACCCTGATCTATTCGCTGTGTTGAAAGAAGTTAACTATTTGAAGCAGATGTGTTATGACAACATTCCGCAGGAAGCCTTAGAGGTACGGATTTTTTTTGTTTTTTACTGTGTAGCTTGTTCAGATAGGATTAAATATTTTATTTGCAACAATTCACAACAGGTAGCCGAAGTGTCAGAAACTTTTCGACAGTTTCGAACTTTGCTGACGACCACCGTTAACTTTTACAACGAGATCCGCCGCACCTGTCGAAAAGTAGAATTCAATCTGATAGACATGGAAATAGCCCGGATCGACTCCCTGATTCAGAGGGGCCAGGAAGAACTACGGTGGAACTCAGAGGGTCTCTTGGAATACATGTCAGAACTCGGAGGTCTGGTTGAGGATTTATACAAGCGCGTCAAAGTGACGCAAGCTAACGTGGAGAAGATTCGCAGCATCATCGAGCCATGGACGCGAATGCCACTCATCGAACGCAAGGATCGCCGCAAGAACACACTGCTCTCACTGGAGGAGCGAAGTGAACGTGTGGCCAAGCGGTACGCAGACATACGCAGGGCAGCTGAACAGATTCAGGAGCTGCTGACGGAAAATAAAAAGCTCTTTGAGATCAGCGACGACAAGAGCGAGGCATGGCAAGCGTACGTCAACTACGTGGACAAGATCGTGGTCGAATCTCTTCGTAAGGCTGTTGGCTGCTCGCTGAGTTACTTAGCCGAGAACATGGATGCAACGAGTCAGAATGAGCCCCTACTGGAAGCCCGGCTCGAGTTGAGAGAGCCAGACCTGTATTACGTCCCATCTTTGGAGCCAGATGATCCAGATGGCTTGGATCAATTAGTGGCTGGTCTTCTTAATGATATCATCGGTATGGCAACGCTGGTGGAAAGACTGAAGTCCGATACGGAAGGCTATGCGGACGAACTCGAAAAGGACGAGGATATTTGCGCGATGAAAAACGAAATTCTTTCCGGAGTTACTAGAGCCGTTGAAGAGGCTACTGATTTTTGCGGGATTTTCGAAGGTTACGCGTATCTCTGGTTGGAAGATAGGGACATAGTTATGCAGCAATTTTTGGATTATAGTAGACAATTGTCTCTCGATGAAATGGACATGATTGTTGCTCTGGATCCAAAAGCTCCCAAAAAGTGTCCTCCTAAGATGGAGCAGTTTCGCGAACAGATAGATCTCTATGAAAGCCTTTACAACGAGGTTGAAGATATGAGCACTTCGAAAATATTTTGCGTGTGGTTCAGGGTTGATCTAAGACCATTTCGACAATCTCTTTTGAACACAATTTGCAAATGGTCTAGTATGTACAAAAAACATTTGGTAGAACGGGTCACAACGAGCCTTTCTGACTTAGGAGCATTTATACGGTAAGAAGTGACCACTTTTTCAAGATCTGTATTAAATCTATATAATACTAATAACTAAAAGAATGTATGAAAAATCATGTAGACTAGCTGACGAAGGACTGCTTCAGCAAATACAGCCAGGCGATTATGCGGGCCTCGTGAGCGTGATGGAATATTTGATGCAAGTCAAAGAAAGACAACCAATTACAGATGAAATGTTCCAGCCTCTACAAGAAACTATCGAACTCTTAAAATTCTATGACCAAGATATTCCAGAGGAAGTCAACGTTCTATTACAAGAACTACCTGATCAATGGGCCAATACGAAAAAACTTGCAGTAACGGTAAAACAGCAAGTCGCTCCTCTACAAGCGGGTAAATTTTAACATTTTCTTTCTATATATATATTAAAATTTAATCAATAACTGTTTACAATATAAAATTGCAAGTAATGTCAAATATTAAAAATGCCGTTTCACTTAGGTGAGGTTTCAAGAATACGAGGTCGTATATCAGCCTTCGATACAACAATAGTGCAATATCGTGAGGCGTTTAGGCGTTACGAGTTTTTCAAATACGATTGTAAGAATCCCTACACTCAACTAGACGAGGCTCATAAAGAAATCGCCATGTTAGAAAGGCAGATGAATGACATTCAAGAATCTGCTTCGCTTTTTGAAGTTTTAGTACCAGAATTTAAACAGCTGAAACAATGCAGAAAAGAATTGAAAATGCTTAAACAGCTGTGGGATTATGTCAATATAGTAAGAAGTAGCATCGAAGGTTGGAAAACTACGCCGTGGAGAAAAATCGACGTAGAAAATATGGATATAGAATGTAAAAAATTTGGCAAAGAAATAAGAGGTAGAATTGTAGTTGCATATTTTTCATGATCGGAAATATATTCGCGAGTGTATCTTACGCATCAATTTTTTCAAAGGTCTAGACAAAGAGATGCGACCCTGGGGTACATATACGTCCCTTGAAGCAATTGTTAAAAATATGTTAACTTCTCTGAGGGCTGTAGCAGAACTTCAGAATCCTGCAATTCGTGAAAGACATTGGCTCCAATTGATGAAAAGCACCAAGGTAGCTTCAAACTTGTCAATGACCAGAAGACTTTTGTAAATAATTTAAAACGAGTCATTGTCATATTTTTTTTAAATTTATTAAATTTAACAATCGGTTGTAAATATTGTTAGGTATTATTTGACATTTGTAAATATTAGAGTTAGTCGCACTGCTGTATATACGCTGTCAATGTTACAGAAATTGGGCAACATGACTCCAGAAATGACCGTAAGTCCACTGTACATAAAAGGCACTAAATAATATTATATTTTTTTAATAGCGACTATATCTAAGCTAATTTAGAAAACAAAATTTACAAATATAATCTCTTTATGAACAGCTTTATATAATATAACTAGATATATTGTAGTTTTTTAATGCTTTATTATACAATTCAAACATAGCAGTATAAAAATCATCTTACCGTCATCATTATAACAAAAATACTTGTCACAGCATAAATATTCTGTGCAGTAACAAAAACACGTGCATATTGATATTCCAAAAATTCATAGTTCAAGTGATAAGATTTATCTCACCTTATAAAAATGTTGCACTTGCATGAAATAAGTAATTATTGTCAATAGATATTAAAGTTCTTTACGATTTTCATGTTTAGCACTTTTATAATGCTTTATCAAAATCTATCAGGACTACATTATATTTTGTAACTCATTTAAATGTCATGTAAAGTACATGAAAAATAAAACGCATTGTAAACATCATCATTATAGCTATTCATTTTCACAACCATTGTTCATCCTTATATTTTTGATAAATAATATTGTTATGCACATTTTTTCTGTTCTATCACTTTTAAACTTGCCAAAATTTCCTTTGTTTGCACTATATTTACTGGAATACTACTGGAAAGAGTTGGTTATATAATTAGGTGCGGTTCGTAATGAATGACTCAACTACTCTGGCTGATTTACTGGAACTGAATTTGCACGATTGCGAAGAAGAAGTAAAGAATATAGTTGACAAAGCTGTAAAAGAAATGTCAATGGAGAAATATCTTAGAGAACTAAACGTTACGTGGTCGGGAATGGAATTTGAGAAGGAGCTGCATCCAAGAACTGGTGCGATATTATTAAGAGCAAGTGAAGAATTAATTGAAACTTTAGAAGAAAATCAGGTTTCTTTTATTTCAAAAATTATTCTTTTTACTGTCCCTCAATAAAATTATAATGACTCATTAAGTTGTATTTTTTTGCTTAGGTTCAATTACAAAATTTAATTACTTCCAAGTTTATAGCACACTTTCTAGAAGAAGTATCGTGCTGGCAAAAGAAATTAAGTATCGCTGATCAAGTTACTACGCTTTGGTTCGAAGTCCAGCGAACGTGGATGCACCTTGAGAGTATTTTTATGTCATCTGAAGATATTAGAAAACAACTACCAGTAGATTCTGAACGATTTGATCGTATTGATCAGCAATTCAAAGAAATGACTCACGAAATGGCAAAAACGCCTAATGTTGTCGAAGCCACAAATAAAGAAAACCTTGTAACTACTCTGGATATACTTCAAAAAGAATTAGTTTTATGTGAAAAAGCTTTGGCAGAGTATTTAGAAACAAAAAGATTAGCATTCCCCAGATTTTATTTTGTTTCATCAAGCGATTTATTGGATATTCTATCAAATGGTAATCAACCAGAAGTTGTTGCAAAACACTTAGTTAAATTATTTGATTCAATGGCAAGAATGAAATTTGACGACAGTCAGGGAAACGTAAAGCCAGAACGGATTCTCGGTAAGGATGTAAAAAAATGATGCTTTTTGAAGTAATTAAAAATATTGTTTGTTACTTATAGGTATGTATGCAAAAGACGGCGAATATGTTCAATTCGCAAATTGCGAAATGGTTTGTGAAGGAGCAGTAGAAGTTTGGTTGAATAGACTACAGATGGCAATGAGAGTTTCCATACGCCATTATTTTAGTGATGCAGTGGTCGCATATGAAGAAAAACCAAGAGAACAATGGCTGTTTGACTATCCCGCCCAAGTATCTCTTTGTGGCACTCAAATTTGGTGGACTACTGAAGTAAATTTAGCTTTTGGGAGGCTTGAAGAAGGCTATGACAATGCGTTAAAAGATTATTTAAAAAAGCAAATAGCTCAACTAAGTACTTTAATCTCTCTGCTGCTTGGAGAACTCAGCAAGCAAGATCGTCAGAAAGTCATGACAATTTGTACGATCGATGTACATTCGAGAGACGTTGTCGCTAAACTTGTGCACGCAAAAGTTGAAACTGCTCAAGCTTTTCAGTGGCAAAGCCAATTGAGACATAGGTGGGATGAAAAAGAAAAGGATTGCTTCGCAAATATTTGTGATGCTCAATTCAGATATTCCCATGAATATTTAGGAAACACTCCAAGGTAAACAAATAATATCCAATGAAAAAAAATCTATTAATTTAAATTTGATACAAGAATGTAACTTATTTCAGATTGGTAATAACCCCTTTAACAGATCGATGTTATATAACTCTAACGCAATCCCTTCATCTTGTGATGGGTGGGGGCCCAGCTGGTCCCGCGGGAACAGGAAAAACTGAAACTACTAAGGATCTTGGGCGGGCGCTTGGTATTATGGTATACGTGTTTAACTGCTCTGAGCAAATGGATTACAAATCCTGCGGCAATATTTATAAAGGTCTTGCACAAACTGGCGCTTGGGGTTGTTTCGATGAGTTCAACAGAATATCAGTGGAAGTACTCTCTGTAGTTGCTGTGCAAGTTAAATCTGTCCAAGACGCTATTAAAGACAAGAAGGAAATTTTTAACTTTATGGGCGAGATGATTGCTTTGGTTCCTACAGTTGGTATTTTTATTACAATGAATCCTGGTTACGCAGGACGAACTGAACTTCCAGAAAACTTGAAAGCTCTGTTCAGACCATGTGCAATGGTTGTTCCCGATTTTGAATTGATTTGCGAAATCATGTTAGTGGCCGAAGGATTCCAAGAAGCTCGTATACTTGCTCGAAAATTTATTACTTTGTATACCCTATGCAAAGAACTTTTATCTAAACAAGATCATTACGATTGGGGATTGCGAGCTATAAAGTCAGTTTTAGTAGTAGCCGGAAGCTTAAAACGAGGCGATCCCGGCAGACCAGAAGAAGAAGTTCTAATGCGAGCTTTGCGTGATTTCAATATTCCAAAAGTTATATCTGACGATTTGCCAGTTTTCATGGGCTTGATAGCGGATCTCTTTCCAGCACTTGACGTTCCTAGAAAAAGAGATGTAGAATTTGAAAAGACAGTGAAAGCAGCTGCTACGGATCTTCTATTACAACCGGAAGATGGTTTTATTCTAAAAGTAGTTCAGCTCGAGGAATTGCTTGAAGTGAGGCATTCCGTATTCATAGTAGGTTCTGCTGGATCAGGTAAAACGCAAGTTTGGAAAACACTTTTTAGAACGTATCATAATATTAAAAGAAAGCCAATTTTTAATGATCTCAATCCGAAAGCGGTCACTAATGATGAGCTGTTTGGTATTATAAACCCAGCTACTCGAGAATGGAAGGATGGTTTATTTTCAGTGATAATGAGAGAGCAAGCTAATCTTGGAGGAGAAAATCCAAAATGGATAGTTTTGGATGGTGATATCGACCCTATGTGGATTGAATCTTTGAATACTGTAATGGACGATAACAAGGTTTTAACTCTTGCAAGTAACGAACGAATCGCTTTAACACCTTCTATGAGATTAATTTTTGAAATTTCAAATTTACGTACAGCTACCCCGGCTACTGTTTCGCGAGCAGGTATTTTGTACATTAATCCTCAAGATTTAGGATGGAACCCTTACGTGACAAGTTGGATTGAAACTAGATCTTCGCAATCCGAAAAATCAAATCTGGTTATTTTGTTCGATAAATATATACCTGCGTGTTTGGAAACATTACGAACAAGATTTAAAAAAATAACACCGATTGTCGATATGGCTCATGTTGAAATGCTGTGTCATCTTTTAAGTTGCTTACTCACACCAGAATTGGTATCAAATGATTTTTCGAAAGATCATTACGAACTTTATTTTGTCTTTGCTGCAGTTTGGGCATTCGGTTCTGCTATGTTTCAAGATCAAGCAGTAGATTATCGAGTTGAATTCAGTAAATGGTGGATAAATGAATTTAAACAAATAAAGTTCCCTGCTCAAGGGACAGTTTTCGATTATTACATAGATCCAGAAACAAAGAATTTCCTTCCTTGGACAGAACGCTTACCTAAATTTGAGCTAGATCCAGATGTACCTTTGCAAGCAGTATTAGTTTACACAGCAGAATCAATAAGAATCAGATATTTTTTAGATCTCCTTATGGCGGAAAAACATCCTGTGATGTTGGTTGGTCCAGCAGGGTGTGGAAAAACAGTTTTGGTGGCAGAAAAACTTTTGCAACTTTCTGAGAATTATGCGGTCACAAACGTCCCGTTTAATTTTTATACCACCTCAGAGATGTTGCAAAAAATTCTAGAGAAACCCTTGGAGAAAAAGGCTGGGCGCAATTATGGCCCACCAGGAAATAAAACTTTAGTTTACTTTGTCGACGACATGAACATGCCCGAAGTCGATACATATGGTACGGTTCAGCCACACACACTTATAAGACAACATTTAGATTACAGTCACTGGTACGATAGAACAAAATTAGCTTTGAAAGAGATTCATAACTGTCAATATGTGAGTTGTATGAATCCAACATCAGGTTCATTTACAATAAATCCTAGGCTTCAAAGGCATTTTGCTGTTTTCGCGGTTAGTTTCCCTAATTCAGAATCCTTAACTACAATTTACGCATCGATACTTTCTCAACATTTAGCAAATGTAGAGCACAGGTAAATAGAGAAATACAATAATTGAATCACTTATTGTTCATAGTAATCTTATGTTATATTTATTTTTTCAAGATTTCCACTGTCCGTTACCGATCTGTGTGGTAATATAGTCCAAGCTACTTTACAACTGCATCACAGATGTGCACAAGTTTTCCTTCCCACAGCTACAAAGTTCCATTACATTTTCAATTTGCGCGACCTATCTAATTGTTTCCAAGGATTACTTTTTAGTGGCAATGAATGTCTTCAAGTACCAACAGATTTTGTTAGACTATGGTTGCATGAAACTCAAAGAGTTTACGGCGATAAGCTCACAGACGAGAAAGACATAGAAAGTTTTAGTAAATTACAAATTGATATTTTGAAGAAGAACGTCGAAGAAATCGACGAGGGGGCTATTTTTGAAAAGCCTAATATTTACTGCCACTTTGCAGGTAAATATTAATCTTTATAAATCAATGACAATGGCTGGATAAAAATATTGATTTTTTTCTTTAGGCGGAGTAGGCGAACCAAAATATATGCCCGTTAAGGACTGGGCTAGTCTACATCGTTTATTGACAGAAGCACTTGTAAGCTACAATGATTTAGTATCAGCCATGAATCTTGTACTTTTCGAGGACGCCATGATGCACGTCTGTAAAATAAATCGAATTTTAGAATCGCCTAGAGGTAGCGCGCTTTTAGTGGGTGTGGGTGGTTCTGGAAAGCAAAGCTTATCTCGTTTGGCAGCTTTTATAAGTTCTTTAGAAGTATTTCAAATACAATTACGAAAAGGATATGGAGTAGCAGATCTCAAATTAGAACTCGCATCTCTTTATTCTAAGTCGGGGCTTAAAAATTTGGGAATAATGTTCCTAATGACCGACGCGCAAGTGCCAAACGAACAGTTTTTAGTTTTAATAAATGATATGCTTGCATCTGGGGAGATTCCAGACTTGTTCCCTGAAGACGAAGTTGAAAATATCATTGCTGGTTTGTATATAAACATTGAACAAATGGGTTATTTTGTTGTCTTATTATTATCATTGTTGTTTTTAGGCGTGCGTAATGAAGTGAAAGGAGCCGGAATTTTAGACACCAGAGAAAATTGCTGGAAATTTTTTATCGATAGAGTACGTCGTCAATTGAGAGTAGTACTTTGCTTCTCACCAGTGGGTTCTACGTTGAGAGTTCGATCACGGAAATTCCCTGCAATTATAAATTGCACAGCCATAAACTGGTTCCATGAATGGCCTCAAGAAGCATTGATGTCCGTATCTAAACGTTTTTTACAAGAATTAAACGAACTTCCCGAAACTTATTTGTGAGTAATTTTCTTATAAATTATTAATTTTGAATGTCTGCAATCAAATAATTTTTTTATAGAGAATCAGTGGCTAAGTTTATGGCGCATGCGCATACAACAGTAAATTTAGCTAGTCGTCAGTATCTCGCAAGTGAACGACGTTATAACTACACTACACCAAAATCTTTTCTTGAGCAAATTAGCCTGTACTCAAAGCTTCTGCAAAACAAATCAAAACAACTGAAAGCTCGTGTGGAAAGATTAGAAAACGGCTTGGACAAACTGAAATCTACAGCGATTCAAGTCGATGAACTAAAAAAGAAACTGGCTGTTCAAGAAATCGAGTTGCAACAAAAGAATGAAGCGGCTGATGCTCTTATAGCCATTGTTGGCGTAGAGACCGAGAAAGTACAAAAAGAAAAGGCCCTTGGTAAGATTAGACTAGAAAAGATAAAAATGTATTCTTGTTTGTGTCAAAAAATCCAAGTTTCTTTCTTTCATTAACAGCCGATGAGGAGGAGTCAAAAGTTGCCGTCATCGCAGAAGAAGTTTTGAAAAAGCAAAAGGACTGTGAGGCTGACTTATTAAAAGCTGAGCCAGCATTGTTAGCGGCTCAAGAAGCTTTAAACACTTTAAACAAAGCAAATCTAACGGAACTTAAATCCTTTGGCTCACCACCAGGTGCCGTAACAAATGTAACCGCAGCAGTTATGGTTTTGTTGGCGCCTAGCGGAAAAGTTCCTAAAGATAGGAGTTGGAAAGCTGCAAAAGTAAAATTCACTTTTTTTTATAAAATTCATTTAACGAAATGGAATATTACTGTTTCATGCTAAGAAAAATGTTTTGTATTATAGATTGTGATGGCAAAAGTCGATGCTTTTCTAGATGCCCTTATCAACTATGATAAAGAAAACATTCATCCCGAAGTCATTAAATCTATTCAACCGTACTTGAAAGATTCTGAGTTCGAACCTGAATTTGTTAGATCTAAATCTGCAGCTGCAGCTGGTCTGTGCGCATGGGTCATAAATATAATAAAATTTTATGAAGTTTTCTGTGATGTAGAGCCAAAACGGAAAGCTCTAGCTCAAGCAAATGCTGAATTAGCTGCCGCACAAGATAAATTAAGTGTCATCAAGCGGAAAGTTACGGTAAATGAAATGAGAAATATAATATTTCACTGAAAGTATATCAATTGACGCAGAAGGTAATGAATCATTCTTATTTCAGTCTCTCGAGGAACAATTAGCTAAATTGACTGCAGATTTTGAGCAAGCTACATCAGAAAAACTCAAGTGCCAACAAGAAGCTGATGCAACAAATGCAACAATAGCACTTGCGAATCGCTTAGTCGGCGGATTAGCTTCAGAGAACGTTCGATGGGCGGATTCTGTTGCAAAGTACGAATCTTATTAAAGTATTGCTTAGTCATGAAACTAATGATGAATAATTTTTCTTTTTTTATTTAGCCTCATGCAACAAGCATCGACATTACCAGGGGATGTTTTATTAGTAACAGCGTTTATATCGTACGTTGGCTGCTTTACCAAACAATTTCGGATGGACCTTCTAAATAAACAGTGGCTACCGTTCTTGCGAAGCATCGAGCCTGCTGTGCCAATAACTGACGGACTTGATCCATTATCTTTATTAACAGACGATACTCAAATAGCTAAATGGAACAATGAAGGTTTGCCGAATGACAGAATGTCCACCGAAAACGCGACAATATTAACCAATTCAGATCGCTGGCCTCTAATGATCGATCCGCAAGTAAGTTATATTTTTATAATAATAAAATTATTTTGAAACGTATTACAGAACAATAACGTTATAGTTACAAGGCATCAAATGGATAAAACAAAAATATGGTGAAAATTTGCGCGTAATTCGTTTGGGACAACGAGGTTATCTAGACGTCATAGAGCAATCCTTGGCGTTAGGAGCTACTGTCCTTGTCGAAAATATCGGCGAATTCGTCGATCCCGTGCTTGATTCTTTACTCGGCCGTAATTTAATAAAAAAAGGTCGAGCCTTAAAAATTGGGGACAAAGAGGTCGAATACAATCCCAGTTTTCGTTTGATCCTGCACACGAAACTGGCAAACCCTCATTACAAGCCTGAAATGCAAGCTCAGACAACCCTGATTAATTTCACCGTAACGAGAGACGGCTTAGAAGACCAACTTCTAGCAGAAGTAGTTAAAGCGGAACGACCAGATCTCGAGGAATTAAAGGCGGATTTAACGAGACAGCAGAACGATTTTAAAATCACACTGAACAGCCTCGAAGATTCGCTTCTATCCAAGTTCGTAGAAACTTTGTTTTACTGTGTTAATCTCACAATTAAAACTTATTAATTGCAAATTCTCGTTCCTATTTCATTCGTTTAAACGTTAAAAATAAATAAAATAAACTTTGCAGACTGTCGTCAGCTGGCAGCAACGTTTTAGGCGATACGGCTCTCGTGGAAAATCTGGAAACCACCAAGAGGACGGCCGCCGAGGTCGAGCGCAAAGTCACGGAAGCCCGGGGCACTTCGCGGGAGATTGACGCTGCCCGCGAGCTGTACCGAGCGGCAGCGGCTCGCGCCTCGCTTCTCTACTTTATCCTCAACGACCTTAACACCATCAATCCCATCTACCAGTTTTCACTAAAAGCCTTCAGCGTCGTCTTTCAGAAGGCCGTGCTGAAGGCGGATCCGGCACCCGAGGTGGGAGCTCGTGTCAAGAATCTCATTGAGTGCATCACATACTCGGTCTTCATGTACACGACTCGAGGCCTCTTCGAGTGCGACAAGCTCATCTTTACTTCGCAGATGGCTTTTCAGATTCTCTTGGCGCGCGAGGAGATATCTGTTACTGAGTTAGACTTTTTATTGAGATTCCCCATTACACCCCACGTCACCTCGCCCGTGGATTTTCTCACTAACACGAGTTGGGGTGGGATACGCAGTCTCGCCTCCAGAGACGAGTTTAGGTATACTGCATCATTTATAATCAATTCAAAGCTTATTTAATAAACCACATATTATAGAGGACTTGGTTTTAAACATAATTTTTACTTCTTACAGAAATCTAGATCGAGATATTGAAAGCTCGCCAAAGCGCTGGAAGAAGCTGGTCGATTGCGAGTGCCCGGAACGTGAGAAGTTTCCACAAGAGTGGAAGAATAAAACAGCGCTGCAGCGTTTGTGCATGCTGCGAGCTTTGCGACCGGATCGAATGACTTACGCCATCGCAGCTTTTATAGAGGAGAAATTGGGGCCGAGATACGTAGAGGGAAGAACGGTTGAGTTTGCCAAATCTTTCGAGGAAACCAGTCCGACTACACCCATCTTCTTCATTCTCTCGCCTGGAGTTAATCCGTTAAAGGTTTGAATATGATTATTAAGCAACCGAATCGTTCTTATGAACAAAAGTAATGAATATTACTGTCGTCTGTAGGACGTGGAAGATTTAGGAAGGCGTTTAGGATTTACGTCGGACGCGGCGAATTTCCATAACGTTTCTCTCGGTCAAGGACAAGAGAGTGTGGCCGAGTACGCGATGGACGAGGCCTCAAAGAAGGGACACTGGGTGATTTTGCAGAACATTCATTTAGTCAAGAAATGGCTTCCCCTTCTAGAGAAGAAGCTAGAAGTGGCTGCCGAGGGTTCGCACCCCGATTATAGAGTTTTCATGAGCGCGGAGCCTGCGAGTACTCCGGCTGGCCATATCATACCACAGGTTTACTATCAAATGAAGTTGATTCAAGCGAAAGATGTATAAAAATATTGATAATTACGACCGTTTCAATGTTTCAGGGAATTTTAGAGTCGTCGATCAAAATAACGAACGAACCTCCCACAGGCATGCAGGCTAATTTGCACAAAGCTCTGGACAACTTTACCCAAGATACACTGGAGATGTGCAGCAAGGAAGCCGAATTTAAAGTCATCTTGTTCTCTCTCTGCTACTTCCATGCGGTTGTAGCAGAGAGAAGAAAATTCGGTCCGCAGGGCTGGAATAAAATTTATCCCTTTAACGTTGGTGATCTGAACATAAGCATGAGCGTTTTGCACAACTATTTGGAAGCCAGTCCCAAAATTCCTTGGGAAGATCTTAGATACCTTTTCGGAGAAATAATGTACGGAGGCCACATAACGGATGACTGGGATAGAAGACTTTGCGTTTCTTATCTGGAAGAGCTTATGCAACCTGATCTCGTGGACGGCGAGCTGCACCTTGCTCCAGGTATTTTTCGCAGATGTTCAGAAATTTGAAGGACGTCGATAAAGTGCAAGACTTATCTTAATTGCTAAATTATTTTCTAAGGTTTTCCTGCACCGCCAAACACCGACTTGGTTGGCTTTCACACGTACATCGACGAAGTTTTACCTCCAGAATCGCCGTACTTGTACGGTTTACATCCGAATGCGGAAATGGGATTTCTAACAACAACTTCAGAAAACCTATTTAGAACTGTCTTCGAAATGCAGCCCAGGGATGCTGGAAGTTCTGGTGGCCAAACCGTTACTAGAGAAGACAAAGTAAGGCATCGTCAAAGCGTTCGTTTTAAACAGTCGACAACTTGATGTATAACTCGCGACTTTTCATTAAAAGGTGAAGCAAGTTTTGGACGAGATCTTGGAAAAGCTTCCGGAGGAATTCAACATGGCTGAGATAATGGGCAAAGTTGAGGAGCGCACCCCCTACGTCATTGTCGCTTTCCAAGAGTGCGAAAGAATGAACTACTTGACGGGCGAGATCAAGCGGTCACTTCGAGAATTGGATCTCGGTCTTAAGGGCGAACTGACCATCACCTCGGACATGGAAGATTTGGAAACCGCCTTGTTTCTAGATCAAGTGCCCCAGACTTGGACCCAGAGAGCTTACCCCTCGTTGTTGGGTCTGACCGCGTGGTTCGTTGATCTGCTGCTAAGATTAAGAGAGCTGGAAACATGGTCCACCGATTTTGTGGTACGAGCTTTGAAATTCGAGTTATGATTCAAGGCTACTGTAAGTCTGTATACTTTTAAAAACCTCCTCTTCTTTTTTTCAGCTACCGGCTTCTGTCTGGTTAGCGGGTTTCTTTAATCCGCAGTCTTTGCTGACAGCGATAATGCAATCGACCGCCAGACGGCACGAGCTTCCGCTCGACAAAATGTGTCTGCAGTGTGATGTCACAAAGAAGAACAAAGAAGAGTTTACGTGAGTATAGACGAAACCACCAATCTTTGCCAATCATATAGAACACGCACATAAACCATCATCATCAAAACAAATTCAAATTTCAGTTCGGCTCCGCGAGACGGTGCCTACGTCCACGGGATTTTCATGGAAGGTGCTAGATGGGACGTGCAGGCCGGCATAATTGTGGACTCCCGACCCAAAGAACTGTTCCCCGCGATGCCCGTCATCAACATTCGCGCCATCACGCAGGACAAACAGGACCTGCGCAACATGTACGAGTGCCCGGTGTACAAGACGCGTACGCGCGGTCCCACCTACGTCTGGACCTTCAATCTCAAGACCAAGGACAAGCCGGCCAAGTGGACCCTGGCCGGGGTCGCCCTGCTGCTTCAGACTTAGATATAGAAATGTATCGGGAGATTGTTAATTATGAAGAGTTTATTATACTGTCTGCAGTGTAAATAAAGAGGCATCTGTGATTGATTAACCGACGTCGAGTTTCATTGTGCTCCTTAAATAATCACAGGGACTGAAGTCGCGAATGTCAAAAGGTTCGACAAAAGCCGCATTGCGGATATCGGAGGGAAAGGCAAATGGGACAGAGCCTCGAGCGTAGGGCGGAGGGCGTGTTTAGAGTATGGGTAATCGATACAATGCAAGCCCGACTGACGGCGGCGCAGGTTGCCACTGACAGTTTGCTCGGCGAGCTTCAATGGCACGCAGCGAACCGGCGCTATCATGCAGCCGTACTATAACATTATATCGATCTGGTGTAATTGGCGACGTTTCCGCAGAAAGCGATTGTGTGTCTGTCGAAATAAAAAAAGCTTCGCCGCGTGCACGCGATTCTGAATTATTAGCCGGGAACACGGGGGCCGAGTTGTCGAAATTTTCGGTCGGCGCATATATACAGGCATTACAGGCCCTTTGTTTCTGGCGATGCTTCTTACTTTCCGAGGAGAGGACAAAAGAAGGAGGGCTTAGTCATATCCTGTCAAAGAATTAATCGACTTTCGTGTTGTGAATCGCACCGTTGTGAAAAAAAGAACAAAACGAGTCTCGTGAGCTAAATTACTTTATTTACCGGTGTAGGTCGATATACATTTCAATCCGAGGGCACTAGAAAGTCCACACTTTCACTTTAGCGATGAGTTTTCTATGTTGCTCGCAGTTATTATACGCCTGTCAAACAATCAATTTCATCCGAAATGTTTTCACCCCACACACGGCAGAGCTGCAAACTAAGATAGAAGGGAATCAGAAACTGATAGACCGAGAGCAAGGCAAAGGGAAAAAAAACACAAAAGTCCATCAGCCAGTCTATAATAACGCACGTGAAATAAAGCACTGCTTCAACGTCCGGGCCAAAGAGCAGTAGCAGCAACGGTAGCCATCCGCAGGATAATTGGATTAGGAAAAAAAATCCTCTCTCTCCCGCGCGTGCTCTCACGCACACTGCACCGCCCTCTCGAGCGACTGGCGTGATTAGAGCTGAAACGGCCCCTTCGCGCGCGCTCGCCGATCGATTCCCGCTCCAGCTCAATCACGGTTTTCATTAACCCGAGTGCCCAGCCGCTCGTCCAAATGGATCGGATATACCGAGAGAGACGAGAAGACGAAGCTTTCACGAGGGAAAGAAGATTTCGGACTGTACATTAGATGTAAGATTGTCGCTGATGGTTTAATCTCCGAAAGAAAATCAAATCTGTAACGAAAAAAAACCACACTTACTCAACATTTCCGACGATGAAATCTCGCTAGATTGCCATTCAAAGGAAAGTCTGTAATCTTATCGGGAGGAAATCGATGAGTGCATCAGGATCCGGTTCATAGACGTTCGTTTGACTCGGGCCACTGCAACAAATGGCTCGTGTCAGGCCAAGCTGTGTCTGGTGACTTGGTAATGAAGCTCCGACAACATCAGCAGCAGCAGCACTGATTCGGCAGATCGAATCCCGATAAATGTAAACTCGGCGGCAGCGGAACTCGTGCTCCCAATCTGGGCGTCTCCGGACTTTCCGGCCCCGTAAGCTATCCGCATAGTCGATTTTTCATCCGCAGCCGACGAGTGCACGCATGTTATTAAAAGTTTGCGCTGGTTCAAACGATAAGCTTTCCATACTTGCGTCGTCGCTTCGAGAATTTATAAATACACACAGATGAGAGCTTCTCGAACAAACCGGCGAGGGACTTTTGCGAAAGATATCCGACGACGCTGAATTAAATTACGCGGAGAGAAAGTCCATTCAATTAGGCGAGTTGACGAGCTCGGCGCGGATGAATATGCAAAAATGGATGGTAGGGAGAAAGAAGAAGCGAGCACTTAATGGAAGTTTGATAGGTCCACGGGCGTCGCGTGCGCGTGAGAGAGAGCGAGAGAAAGAGAGAGAGAGAGAGAGCTAATGCGTTCTTTGTCTCGGTAAAGAGCTACCTTCATTTTTCATCGCAACAGCATGGTTAATCATTTTTGAAGAGCCGCTAGCAGGTGGCGTTCTGAGGATAAATTTAGGTACGTGTGACGCTCGTATCGCGAAATAATTTTTTTTTACTCCCGCTTGAATTGCCAAACGGAACTTTTTCGATCGAGCGCTAGTCTCATCCTCCCGCAGCCTCTTCTGTCTTCACGCACAGCGCTATAGAAGTAATGAAACGAGGGTGGCACGATTCGTTTTACATACAGGCGGCATTTTTCACCGGCAAAACGAGTGCCGTGTGCAGAGAAGTAGGGGTCGAGGGTGAAAAGCCTCGAGAGGGCTTTGAGGCTAAGTAATTGTAAATTACGGCACGGGCTAATGCGAATAAATCGGCGCGTCCTCAAAGACGCATCGCCTGTCTTTAAGAATTTAATATCGGCGCACACACAACTTTGAACTAATCGCTCTCTTATTATATATTACAACGGCAATCAAACGCACGCGTGTGTTGAGAATTTTTTAAGAAAAAAGAAGTCGTTCTACTTCTCTTCAGAATTGCCCAACGCGACAGTCCCGGTATATAGTACAATGAAAGATCCAGCACAGATCTCGAAAAAAAAAAAGAAAATACGGCAGGTACAAAAAAAGCGAGCGGCGGTGGCGGCACGTGGCATCGAGTATGAACACGAAAAAGGAAGAAAGACGTGAAAAAGAAAGAAATCGCGCGTGGCAACGCGCACCAGCGACACGTGTGCGCGCTTAGAGCGCAACCGGCAATTTAATGATGCCTTAGCGCGCCATTAATCACGTCATTTTTCGGGGAAGCCGATCGACCAAAAGAGATATAGCCTCTGCTGTGTTAGTAGCTCCCAGACAGGTGCACGAGACTTTTACCGCCGGTGTTCGAACTGACTCACGGTGGTGCAAGTGGGATGGTGTTAAAATTTGAATTTCGTGCTTCCGCGCGTTATGAAATATGCCTCGTTTGAAAAAAATCTACCTACTATTAAACTTGGACGACCATCATCAGATAAAATGCCGGCGTAAAAGTATTATTCCCTGTGTACGTAGCGACTTATCGATCGATTCACGATATCTGCATTGCAAAAGCTTCGAAATTTCCACGTGCGTCTCTGTCGCAAAGCACCTTACAGCCTAATAATGCCTTTCGAGAGAGCAGGGTTCCCCTCGGAAGAAAAAGCTTATACACCGCTCGGTAATACGGACGCTTTCATCGGATTACCCGAGACTCAATCCCAAATGAGGAGAACATAAGAAAGCGAGCAACCGTATTATATATACGCTTCTCGCAGCGAGTAGTGTCAGGAAGGAAGCAGAGGAAACCTTTGATCTCTAGCGAATTTCCCCGAATTTCTCTCCGAAACAGGAGCACATATTAGACCGCGAATTAATTAAACACTGTGAAACTCCGGGGTCCTTTGAGAGCATCAGGGGCGCCCGCGCGCGAGAGCTCCTAAGCCAATATCGTGCACGGGACTGCTATAGCCACGTCGATATGCGAGCTGTGCAGCCGATGGAGAGATTGTGCGGGAGAACGGCTTGACTAACTGCTTACTCGATTATTTGCGGCTTAGCTCGTGCTGCGACGGGTTCAACGCTGACTCGTTTCGGGCATCCCGAGAATTCGGTCGACTGACTGAATATCGAGTCGATGCGACTGTTGCTGTATTAGGCAAATGTTCGAGTCAAAAATTGACTTAATTAATGGACAGAATGAACGTTAATTGACTTAAGGACCGTAAGAGGGTGTGACGCAGCCAATGAAGTCCACCAATTCTCCAAAAGACTGCAGCAGACGCTCGAAAGCCAAATTTCTCAAGTTCACGATGATTCAAAACTGGCAGAAAGTATATGAAAAAACGACAAGGACGAACATTTGATCCAACAAAAGTGAACATTTCATTCAGCGCGTTTCAGAATATGTATACTGCACAAAGTGCGCGGTCGGCGTTTTCGAGCGCCTCCTCCCCTTAATTGCCTTAATTGACGAAAGTGGCGTAATTGCACGACTACTAGCGTCGTCCGGCTGCTGCATTAACGAGGGTTCGCACAACGCTGGAACAACGGCGCACGTTGCACGCGCTATTTGCCGCAACGATCGGCGACGTTCTATATAGGTATATATCCATACAAAAGCGCGTGTTTGCGCACCGCCTAATTATTTCACGCGCGGGCTATATCCACGTTTGTTTGTCCAGGCGGCGAGACGCGACGAGCTTACAATGACATTCCCGAAAAAATAAACGGAATGAGAAGAAGGGCGAGAGAGGTTGCCGGAAATTTGATTCCGCCATCAGTCGATTCAGCCGCGTTGACGAATTTTCAGTGAGGACACACGTCAAATAACTTTGACTTTCATGAAGGCCATTTGTGATTGTCCGCCCGCACTGATCGCCTCTGTGTGCCATACTCCGGCCGCGAAAAATATACGTATCATCAGAGACGAGCAAGTGGATCGATCCGGTATTGTTGTGCGCCAATAGATTAGCGCTGCGGTTCGTATAATATTGGCTTTGTAGTAAAGGGTGTTCCCTTTTGTCCCGGAGTTTCATTAGCTTAAAACAATACAAATAAATTGAACGAAAACATTGGATGGTCATCGAAACTATGTAGCAGTATTCGGGGTTTCTACAAAAATTTCAGCATGAAATTCCAGGATTTTTACCGAATTTCCAGGCGTAAAATATTCGAATTTTCGGTTTTTTTTAATGGAATAAAATGTTTAATTTAGTTTAGAATAGACGAAATTTTCGAAAATGCTCATTTTTGTCCAAAGAAGAACTTAACTTTGGAATTGTCAATCAACTGCTTGAAATTCCTCTTAACTTTATCAGCATCTATATATTACCTTACCTATTAAGGATGAAAAAAATGTTTGTCGCTTGCCAAAGTGATCCCAATATTTGTCTTTGCGGGTCCGTTGCCAGAGGGGATTTTCGTCCTTACGTTATCGCGTGATACGATTAGGCACGGGGAGGTGGTTAGTTTTGCCGATATTGCTGACAATGTCAACAATGTCGGAGCCCCTGTACACGTTGTCAACCCTTAACTCGTAATTCGAGCTGATCAATCTCGGGATTTTTGTTCGGAAGGAGGGCCCCCCTCACATAATATTCCATTCGATGCGTCATGCTATATATATATATATCTTATGGAAGAAAAATATACACTCCAGTTACGTGAAGTAGGGTGTACAAGATAATATAAACATAATATCGAATTTTTCTCAATCGAGATATTGCCAATATTATTAAGAAAATCCAAGCGAATGTCTGCAGCGCATAAAGAACTGCGATCTATATTAGCATTTCAAGTATTACGATCGTTGATGCGACTCCCCGTGTAAAACGGCTTAGGAATCTCGCGCATATAATCGTAAAAGCCTTGATGCTGCCTCTCTAGCCTAACTCCACGGCCTTATCGCATTCCGTCCGGACATTGGGATAACCAGGCTCTCGCGGGTGCTCCCCTTCAGCGATCCCAAGTCTATATACATAAACTCGCGCGCATATACATCGAGGCCGGGAACCGTTCGCGCAATGCCGAAATATATATGACCCATAGAACGCACAGCTCGCGGGCGCTTACAATGGAGAGATTACGGTTTTATGATACTCCTTCGTCGGGCGGTTCCCTCCAGAGGCGGAGTTGTTCTTTGACGCGGGTCTTCATGCGACATGATTACCCGTGAGGGCGTAATTGTATGTGCAGATAATGTGCGCACCTGCGCTTGAATTACGCGCGCAGTTACGCATATATATAAGAATCGTACGGTTTCAATCAATCCTCTGCAGTTGACATTTTACTTTTGGTCTGATTGATGAAATCGACGACGCCTGGAAAAAGTGCCGAAAGCTTTCAGATCTATCTGCATATCCGAGCGCACAAAAGACACGAAGCAACCGCTCCCCTGCAGCACTCATCAAGCCCGCAGCATTCGAACTCGAGTTTCCGATCAATTTGCGGCGGCCTACGCGCAAAAGCTTCGATGACACGAAAAACTCTCCGCGGGTTGTAAAATGGACTCCCTAACGAACCACTTGTGCGTAAGGGACAACGGCGGCAGCAAGGGCGCTTATGGATTGCGCTCAATGGAGAGCTTCGATGGAAACTTTTTGCGCCAGC
Source organism: Cecidostiba fungosa (assembly GCA_900474305.1). NCBI lineage: Eukaryota > Metazoa > Arthropoda > Insecta > Hymenoptera > Pteromalidae > Cecidostiba > Cecidostiba fungosa. Next base: position 739 of record UCOJ01000155.1, on the reverse strand, counting down.
TGTCGACCATTTGGCGCAATGCATTTCCCTTTCGCGCTATAAGTCTCGTGGTGGGTGCATGTATATAAGTCCATACATCACTGCGAGCGGCGATGACGCGAAAACAGCAATAAAAAAACGAGGGGCCTTTGTGCTCGATGACGTTTGCTGTTGTCGCTGTTCGCGAGAGCGATTATTTATCACTGCGCGGAGTAGGTGGAGTCTATGAAAGTTTTTCAGAGGGTGGAACGAACAAAGTCGCTTTGGTACACGCATAATATCGAGAAAACTTAAAAAGCCACTATATGTATATGTACATCGAGTAAAGAAAAGAGTACTTACATTTCAGAGTTCTGTTATAGCGTGCCATAATAATAGTTTCGTTCAGAGTTGTGTAAAAACTTTGTTTATACTCTTCTCCGTTATTGCTATATATTTCATTCGTCTTGTAAAAGTTCAAATATAGCTCGTTGAGCAAAATCGAAACGCATAAGAGTTTTTCTGAAGTAAAGCGTTTACATTCGAGAGTCGTTGATGCGGTGAATTGTTGAATAGCATCGTCAAATTTCACTTGTATTTTGTTCTATTTATACCATCTGAACAATGCATTTGGGGCTTGAATTGCATGACAAGATCGTCGTCATCCATGAATTTCATCAACGGCATTACTTTATTCAACACATCTGCCCTGGTAGAAAGTTACCGAGTCCCTACCGTTGGCGAATGAAACCTTAGCTAAAGATTTTAACGAATACTTAGC